>PVIJ01002650.1:77978-154709 GCA_004024925.1 Scalopus aquaticus
ACCCCCGCCCCCCCCCCCCCCGCGAGAAGCCTCCGCGCTCCCAGCGTGAGGCCGCCGCTGCAAGGGCGCCCGGTGGTCGCGAGCCGGCATAGCCCGGGGCCCGAGAAGCTGCAGCGGGGCCGGCGCCCCGTCCTCCCCCGTGGGGCCGCGCGGGCACCGACGCCAGCCCCGTCCTCCTCTCCGTCAAGCCGGGCCGCCCCGCCCAGGGAGGGCGCAGGTGTGAAACAGTTTCCTTGCTTTTCTCCCAGCACCTCCCCTAAGGCAACGAACACTCCTGGCTCCTCGGTCACCGTACACCGGCCCTGACGTCCAATCCCCTTTTTAGGGTCATCTTCCCAAGATCACCCTGCAGCCTGGACCTGCCTGCCGCGGCCCGAAGCCAGGGCTCGCGAGCACCCACACGTCGCCTGCGCCCCACCCGCGCTCAGACTCACGCGGCCTCCAGCACCCCGCCCCGTGGCCCCCAGGCTCCCCCCCACCCGGAAGCCTCGGGTGAGCCCTGTGTCCAGACGAACCTGCCGGAGCAGCGTGAGACACCGTGGGCCGGCCGAACGGCCTGCTCCGTCCGCACGGACGAGCTGTTCCGCGCCCCTCGTGCTGCAGCCCTTAGGGAGACCGGCCCGGCGGCGAGCGGAGAGCTCTTCCTCTGCGGCCAGCACCGATTCGAACACGCCGCACCGCCCTCGCCTCCCACTCGCATGGCCGACCCTTTGGCCGAGCACCAAGACCCAGGCCTGTCTGAGCCCCTTCGCAGCCGCAGCCCCCACACTCCCCTCCTGCAGAAAGCCCGCCGGAGACTGGGGCTGCTCTTCTACGAGGGTGTTGTCTCGGCCCCAAGCGTCACGAGGACGCGCGCACGAGCCTCGGGGCCTCAAGAACCAGACGAGGTGCCGCCTCTGTACCCCACCCTCAGCAGGCCCCGCTGCCACAGCTGCAGGAGAAGATTCTTTCCCATCTGAACTTCGGAAAGTTTCAGGCCTCTGTTGGCCAACTTCACTTCTCTAGTCAGTGAAACAGAGTCTTTGCAAGCAAGGCCATCTACTGACTCGCTGGCAGCCGACGTGACCGGCCCATCTGTGCCTGAGGCCTCGGACAGCTTGAGCAGCATCTGCCTGCCACAGCCATTAACGAGACGCCCCGCCCGCCCATCCATCAGAATCAGGGAGGCAGCGAAACTAATTCAGTATGATGCTTTCTCTGTCCAAACGCCCCTAACATGAAGCCCTAAGAAATACGCTGGCCTCGGTGAATCCCTTCGGGAGCTCTGAAATAAGCCATTTCAGGGATCTCATAAAAAGCAGGCAGTCCAGGTCCACGTGGGGGCAGCGCCCAGGGCCAAGCCTCGGCCCCAAACTCATTTAGCTTTAAACTGTCTTCTGAACCTGCTTGCCTTGGTTCTCTCTCTTCTCTTTTAAGAACTGACCATTTACCTGTCTCTGGAAAGAGCGATTTATCCTGAGGATCTGAGGTTATTTTACCTTGCAATTCCCAAAAGAGAGATTTCATTCACCTTGACTGTATTTTAGAAGAACTTAATTTTCAACTTCTTCTGTAGTTTAAGCTGCAACACCGTCTTCTGTGGCATCTTTCCGTGGGCTTTTTTTTTTAACCCTTTGCACTCAAGGCTTTTTTCGCAGGGGCGAACCAGCCACTCAAGACGATTTCAGCTATATTAGGGAAACGTTTTACAGGTATTTTAAAATCATGTTATACTCAAACAAATGTATACAAATAATAAAATTTCACGAATTTATTTATTTTTACATTGAATACAACAAAATCTGTTAAATATTATACTCTGTAATTAGTTTTTGTGTGATATTTAGTGAAACAATCCCCAAGGTGCAGCCTTGGTTTGTCAGGACACGTATCACAACGCTAAACTGAGATTAACTAATCTAAGCTAAGAATTGGCTAAGGATGCAGGCCGAGCCTGGTCCATGAAAATAATTGCGATAAGAATATCTTACCATACATTAGAAATAAACATACTGACTTCCAAACCGCTTGGGTGCCCTAGCTGTGCCCCTTGAGTGGGCTCATTAAACCACCGGGGGCCATAGCAGCGCCGCTCTAGTGGACGCATTAAACCGCCGGGCGCCAGAGAGGCGCCGCTCGAGTGCAAAGGGTTAATAATAGTCTTGCGAGGAAACTTTAGCTTATAATATGGTTTGATTAACTAACAAACAATCCTGCACCTCTGGCAGTATGCCTACTGATCGGTGGAGTAATAGCGCAGCAAGTGGCGGGCTGCGTCTATCAATACACGAAGTGGGCATGCCAGCGCTGGCCTGATATACGGGCTGACTGGACATATGGACAAGGGAGGGGTTTACTGGGCAGTTCTCCTCGTATTAGACAATCTTCACAGAGTGACCGAAGCAGAAATAGGAGCAGTGACAGCGAACTTCAATCAGTTTTTTAATGTCGTTGACTGTTACGTGTTTTGCTATCTGCTTTGCAGGTCTATGGAATTTAGTGAAGACAGAGCACAATAAGCAAATTCAGCTGAAGAGTGATGGAGGATAAAATACCCTAAATTCAGAAGAGAAGCTCTGCCATAGGGGAATGAATGAGCCATGTACAAAGGTCAAAGTCATTGACTATTTCAGCACCAATTAATTGAATGAATGACAATTATAAATATTTAGAAAGGGCCAGAGGCCTATCCACTCTTGAAAACTGAATAATAAGACATGCTAGGATCCACAGCTTGACAGTTTCCACAAACCCAAAACGGACTTGACTGAACGCAGAGACATCGTCGCATCGGAGCAGCACCAAGTGAGGCCCGCTAACGTGAAATCCAATCAGCATCCTGTTAAAAATGAGACTTAAATAAAGCGTGTTATGTGGTGATGCCCAGTCACTCCTTGGAGTGTGACGGCAGAGTCGCCCCCTTTCCTCACACAGTCCACCTGAATCAGCTTAGGCGAGGAACCAGACGGGCCGCCGTGTCTGAGGCGCATTCGCCAAGCGGGCCTAGCTGCCAACAGAAGCGCAGGCACCACCCGCTGCGGTCGTCCTTCCAAACGGCCTGGACAGCAGCTTTTAAATCACCCGTGAGCGGATACGGAATCATCATTAAAAAATAAAACATTCATTTTGCTAAGCCCTAAAGGGCCTATCCCAAGCACCCAGCAGGCGGATCGCGCAGATTGGATCCGCATATTCCAGGAGACCTCGATCTCCAGTCCGAGAAGAGGGGCCGCAGCCCCTCGAGCTCCCAGCGCGGGGTCCACACAGCCCCTCAGCCGTTTCCCCACCGCTGGCAGTCGGCGGGCGGCCCGTGTGCCCGGGCTCGCGAGATCTGCCCACGCGTTTGGAAAGCCGTCCCCTTCTCCTGGTCAGCTGCAGGCTCCTACCAGCGTAATGGCTCCATGTTACCCGGATGAGGCTGATTTCACAGCCGCCCAGAGCGGCTCCGCCGCAGCCAGGGATCTCGGAGGAACTTACCGCGGTCGCGATAGGTTGCGCCGCCCCCCACACCGTCTGCTCAGCCGCACCTCAGACGGACGCGTCCTGCAAATACGGTTTGCGCCCCCCATTTAAAAAGTACTTTCTAGACTTTTCTTACTTTCTTTTAAGAAATCAAAATTGCCCTCTGGAGGCCTTGGTGACGGTGGGGGCTGGGGTGGTCTCGCCGGGCGAGGCGTTCCTGCCTGCAGCTGCGCGCCCCGGCACTGGCCACGCGCGCTGCCCTCAGCCCGGGTTTGCGTCTCCTGGGTTCTGTGGCGCCTGCAGCCCTTCTGGGTTGAACAGAACCAGCCCAGCACTGAACGTCGTGTCAGCAGCGCAGGGCGGCGAGCACCGGGGCGCAGGGAGGCAGAGAGAGGATTTCAAGGCCGAGGCACACGGGCCAGCTGGGAGAGACGCAGCAACGGCCTCAGGCGCGGGCTGAGAAGCATGGTGGCGCCGGGGTCTTTCCCGCGCCTGAACCTGCGCTCCCTTCTGTCCAAACAGACTGTCAGCAGCGGATGGTTCGGTCATGCCGCCCCACGCCCCACCTTGTGACCTGTTTGACCATCTCAAAAGCTAAACCAGCTGCTTCCTCTCCCGTCCTGGGGCCAGAGAACAGCAGGCGCCCGAGCCAAGGGGCCTGAGGGGCTGTTCCCGGAGCGGCCACAGGGAGGCGCCACCCCTTGCTCGCCCAGACCCGGGACTGGAGGCTGCACAGCCCCAGCTCTCCGCTCCTCGGCGTGTGCTCCATGCGCCTGACTGTCTCTTACGAGGACACGTGCATTTAGGGCCACGAGGAGAATCCAGAGCAGGCTCATCTGAGACCCGCCATCTGCTCACCCTGCAAGAAAGCTTTTCCCAAATAATCCAACATCTACAGGTGGAAGGGACTGGACCAGACCTCTTTTGGGGGGCCGTGGAGGGGGCGGAGGGCATTATTTGAGTGAATTCGCTGTTTAGCCATCTGCACAAACAAGTCCGTTGGGTCTCGGCTTGTCAACTCTCCGTCCTGGCAGCCCACGACACGCTGACGCGAAACGTGAAGGAGCCAGAGCCAAGAGCCACGGGCCGGCCTGCCCGCATCTTTGTTACGTGGCAGCAGAGGCAGCGCCCTAAGGAGCCTGTGAGCTTTGCATCGTCCTGGACACCCCAGTATGAGAGGGTGTGGTCGCCCCAACCTCGCAGCGGGGGGCTTGGGAGAGCCTGGCCTTGCATCTGAGGGGCACGAGATGGTGGCAGCCCCCAGATTCCAGAGAGAAAAGCTCCTTGTGTCGATTTCTCCCCTAACTGCATTTTCCAAAATTCCACATAGGAATCGGCTGTCATCAGTGGTGAGCTTGGCGTACCCGCATTGCAGGAAATGGGGTCTCAGAAAATCAATAAAGTTGCTTTAAGAGATAGCAAATTTAGGCTCTTTCCCAATCCTGCAAAAGTCCAGTCCACGGAGTTGCTGGGTGAGCTAAAATAATGAAATAGCTCCGTGCAATGTGGCAGTAAGCATGGACTGATTTTAAAAGGACATAGACCTGCTTCCTGGAACTTCCATTCTCTCCTCTTTTATTATGAGCTAGTGTGTGTCTGCACATGCTTTATACTTACTAGGAAAGTGACAGCAAATGAACTTGAGCCAAATTAAATCTTGCAGCCTGGGCCTCCCTGGTGGTACAAGGGGTTAAGACTCAGCACTATGAAGCTATCACAGCCACTGCAGCACGAGTTCGATCCGCGGCCAGGGAGCTTCCCACAGGGCGCAGCAGACCCCTCCTGTCTCCCCGCTGAGCCTCTCAGCAGTGGATTTCAGTGGATCCGCCTGTTCTGCTCCCAGCTGTCTCTGGAGACTCCTCTCGCCCCCACCACACCTCTGGCCTGCACCCCAGCTCTTGTATGCATTAAAAAAAAAAAAAAACTCGCAGCCTCTGTTCCCATCAGTATTTACCTAACAGTGTCCGGAGCGCCAGTCACACAGATGGCGTCTCTCAAACACCATCCAATCAACAGTCGTTCAGGACCTGGCGTTGCTGGCCGACTCAAGGGCAGGGAAGCAGCAGAAGTCCCAGCGCCGCGCTCCGGGCGCCCCAGGCGAGCACACTGGAGCAGATGCGCCGCCCGGAGGGCTCGCTCCGCAGAAGAGGCGGCAGCGCCAAGAAAACCTCCCACGCGCAACTAGGCCTTTGCTGACCTCAGGGTCCCGCTAACAATCTGAGGAAAGACCACCCTAGTCACGAGGCACAGTTAGCAGGGAGTCCGGAAAAACAGCGTGTGCGTTTGTCCGCAAGGACCCCAAGGAGAGGGACGCGCCCACTGACCGCTGACCTGCCCCGACCGTGGCCTGCGCAGTCGGCCGGCGCAGAACAGGCAGCAGCGCGGGGCCGCAGCGCGCTCCCAGCGCGTTCCCAGGACCCCGGGCCGCGCGCCCGCCCACCCGCTGCACCGCCCGCGTCTCCCGGAAACGCACCCGCTGGGCCGCCAGGTGTCCGGTCGGTCACCGCGCTCGGCAGACGAGCTCCTCAGCAACGGCCCGGACGCAGGACCCCCAAATGGAGGCTCAGCACAGAGCAGCTGGCGCGGCACCGCCAAAGCGGCAGCTCCAAAGCAGGTGGTCGGCAAAGAAGGGGCGACGCGGCCAAGATGGGGGGGTCCCCGGCAGCAGAGACGCAGAAGGGCACGAGCGTGCATGCCGCGCGGGTCAGACCACCGCCCTCTCCCCGGGGCCTGGGAGCCCCGACGCCGCCGCACGAACGGGGGTGGGGGGGCCCGCCTGCGGTCTGAGCCTGAGCGCGCCGAGGAGGAGCCCCAGGAGGGCCCCCGGACGCCACGGGGAGGGCCGGGGTCGCCGCACAGCGAGGAGCGGGGCCGAGAGACTCTGCGCGCCCGGCCTCGCTTTCGGAGGAGTGCGGTTAGCCGGGTGTAGACGGGTGTAGACGGGGAGACGAGGCTCTGAGCAGGGACCCGAAGAGGCGCCGACCGGGACTGGCTCTTTACGGAGGAGACTAGAAAGCGTCCACTGTCTGAGTCCCTGGGGACGGACAGATAGACAGCCAGCGGCGACCCCGGTAAGTGGCCCCGTGTGAGGACACCCCACTGCACGTGGCGCCCCATGCACAGTCAGGCCACGGAGACCCCGGAGCTTCTGGGGGTGCTGGGGCCTCCTCACCCCTGCCCCAAGTCTGTCGTCCAGCCCGGCACACCCCAGCAGCTCTGGGGTTGCGGAACCTTGACCCTTGGCCTTTCAGCTGTGGGGTCGGGAAGGGGCAGCCCGTCTCTGTGGGCACAGAGCAGGGTGCGCTTCCCTGCCCACGGCTGCCCTGCCAGGAGCACCCGGCAGTTCCCTGTCACAGAGGCACACGCTCCTGGAACACGGGGTGCTGGACGGTGACTTCTGAGTGGGAAGTCCCCGGCGCACAGGGACGGAGGGGCCCCCCAACCTGAACCCCAGTGAGGGCGCGACAACGCCATTTCTGGTGAAGAGCGCAGAGATTTCCTTCCCAAGGTTGAAATTTACCATTGAAAATAAAATGATAGTTTGCCACTTAAAAGTGCTCTAAAGGTCAGCCCCGTATTCTTCCAAGACTATCAGAAAATTTAGCATGAAACTGTAAGTCACCACGAAGTCATAGCCGGGGACTGGTCCCTGACTCTGGAGCCGCCGTGGAGCCTCGGAAAAGCGGGGGCAGAGAGCCCCCCACCCCGGCCTTCACGTGGAGCTCTCCCCGTGGGGGGTGGGCGGCGGGGAGCTTCCAACTCCAGTCTCGGCACCCTCCACGCACCCTAACAGATGAAGCTGCACTGTTCCTTAGGATTCTTTGAAGAAAGGAAGCGAAACTGTGTTTTCCCGAGACGTTGAATGACACCTTTTCATTTCTAATCCTGGTTTTTCAATAATGTTTCAAGGTCCAAAGCACTAAAATCTCCGCATCTCCTGGAAACCCTGCCCGTCCTTCCCACGGATAATAGTTGGAACCAAAGGGGGAAAATAAACTTCTCGGAAGAAACTGTTTTAGGCTTGGACACAGCGCGCACCGCACAGGCGTCCGGCCTCCGCGTGGAACCTGCCGGAAGGGCAGCTCCGGGGTGCGCTGGGTCGGCGGGGCGTCCTCTGGGGGTCAGCAGCCCCGGCGGGAGCGGGAGCAGCAGGGCCCGCGGCTCAGCAGGCGGACACGAGTTCCTGCAGGTGAGCCCTGCCGGGGCGCGCACGGTGGGGGTGAGGGGCGGGCCCTGGCCAGGAGGCAGCCTGGGTGGTGGGACGGGGTGATCGCCCCCAACCTCGGCGCTCTTGTCCCCGGCCGTCATCCCCGGCCCTGCCGCGAGCAGCACAAGCTCCCTGGGGGAGCCACTGCAGCTGGCTCTTCTCGGCGTCTCGGTCAGCGCCCAGGGTGAGTCCCCTGAGGCAGCGCTGCGGCTGCCGGCAGGGCTGGCCCCTCCCCAGGGGCGCGCGGAAGGCTCCCGGCTGTGTCAGCCTCCGGAGAAGCTCCTCGTCCTCCTCGACCGCGGTGCGCCCCTCGGTCTCCGCCTGCATGACCCCGCGGCTTCCCGGCGTCCACGCTCCTGCCGCCCTCTCGCGGCCACTGATGATGGCGGGGCCCCTGGAGAGCCCCTCTCCGCCTTGCTCCATCGTCTCTGCAGCCCGTTGCCACATCGGGGGACGTATCCGCAGGCTCCAGGAGTGGGAAGGAAACCCCGAGAGAGAGGACGCCCCTCAGTCCACCAAGGTCAGAGGGTCAAGGGCGCCTTGATCAGCCTGAGGAGGTCAGCACCCCCAGGCCGAGGTCAGGGCCAAGAGGCGGATGTGGGTCCAGTCGGGCAGACGGCGCCGGCCGCCCCTTCCTTACCCAGAGTCGTGGCCATCAGCCGGTAAGGATGGCGTCCTCAGCACAGGCCCGAGGCCACCCCCTCGGCCAGACCCACGGGCCATCAGCCGGTAAGGACGGCGTCCGAGGCCACCCCCTCGGCCAGACCCACGGGCAGGCCCCGCGCCTGACGGGATGTCTGAAGAAGCAGAGGAGCTTTCAGAGCAGATCTGCCGAGTGCTTTTCAATTCATTTCCATCCAGAGGGAAGCGCAATGCGATTATTTTTCGCGCGTAATTCAAACATTTGAAGAATCGGCGTTCACCGTAGCCCTCACAGGGGCTTTTACTCTTCCTGAGGCCGGTGCGCCCGCAGCCACACAGCCCCTGTCCACGTCAGCTCGCCGCGGCTCTTCTTGTCCAAGCTAGTGAGTGTGGTTCCCACGGGAGGAAGCCACGGTCCGGTTTTCGGCGTTCGATTGTGCAGTGACCCCGAGTTTATCCCGTGAACCCACACAGAACGCGTGGCGAGGGCGGCGAGGCCGGCCGACGGGCAGAACGCGGCAACGGGGCTCCCGGTTCCAGAGACGGGGCCCACGCAGGCAGCGTGGTTCGCTGGGGTCTCTGGCGCCTCGCGCCAGCCCCGCTCTTCTCTGGGAGGGGCGAGGTCTCTGCGTCTCTGCCCCCTTTATAAAAAACCACCACTCGGGTGATAAATTTTCTTCAGATCACCGGTTCTGGTGGTTTGAGAACATTATTCTAAATATAAGTAAGATTTTCAATTAATTCGCAAATAGCCTCCTGCCTGCTTTTTTCTATCTCACGTAGATCAGTCTCTTTGAGTTATGAAAAGTGAAACCGCCACGTCTCGCCTTCATCATTTCTCGAGGCTCAAACAGCACTAAGTGGGGAAGGAAGCAGCGAGCCACGCGGCGGCCGTGACTGTTTGGGCGAGAAACGCAAGGTCAGAGAAAAGGCAGGGAGCCTTCCAGAAGGGATCTGAGGGGAGCGGAGCGCAGAGACGGCCCGGCCAGGCGCCGCCACGCTGGCTCGGAGCTCGAGAGCAAGCAGCGCCGCCGAGCCCGCCCTCAGGAAAGCCCCAGAGTCGGACGCGGGGAGGAGGCCGCTGCTTCCAACGAGGTCTGGGCCTGTCTTCACACGGGGGCGCACCCCGCTCCGCAGGCGCCCTGGGGAGGGCGACCCCGGCGTGGGTGTGAGCCCGGGCGGCCGCGGCGCAGCTGACACTCACTGGCCCTCTCTGCCCGGGCGGCGGGGGGCCCTCACCCCGCGAGACTCCGGTCCGGCAGCCCGAGCCGGGGCTGTGTGGTGAAGCGCGACTAGGCGCACACGCAGGCTTGCGCGGCCCGCGGAGGCCGCAGCTGGAGGGCACCGGCAGAGAGCCGCGGCAGTGCCCGCTGCGGGGAGACTGTCCTCCTGGCGGCGCCCGCAGCGCCCGTCAGGCCCCAGGGAAGGCGCCATCTCCCCGGGGCCCCCACGCGGTGCCAGGTGCTGGCCCTGGCGGGCGTCTGCCCAGGCCCCAGGCTCAGCTCCCGCTGGCCTCTGCGTCCACCTGGACGTCCCTTGTCAATGTTATCGTGTGGCTTTCGGCCACCCCCACCCAGGACGTGCCGTCCAGGACCGCGGGCCGCACACAGAAAGCAGAGTCTGAGGAAGCCCAGCCATGGCGCCGGGTTTGCGTGTGAGGAAGGAACCGGCTAACAGCGCGCCCACAGGCAGGCGGCGCCAGGGGGACCCAGCTGTCAAAAGAACCACCTGGTGCTCAGGCGGGCGGCTTAGACCCTCGCCGGCGCGGGGCGACAGGGACGAGGGCCGGCCCAGCGGGCACCAGGCCTTGGTCTGCGCGGAGAGGGAGAGCGTGTAAGACCCGCCCTCGCGCGGTTTCCATCACAAAGCGGGTCTGACCGGTCCGGAGCCCGTCTTCAAGGTGTGCGGCTCACTAAGCATCTCAGTCTTGCTCCAAAGCCCCTCGGTGGCTTCTTCTCAGTGCATCCGCTTTCCCCCCACGCATGTTGATCTTAGCAAATTAGTGTCCGTCTGGGCAGACTCTCGAGTATGGGCGGCATCGCCGTCCACAAAAGGGGGCAACAGCGCCGCGCCCGGGAGCCCGCCGCAGGAGCAGGGCCGCCTAGAAGGGAAGAAGCACTGCAAGAGCGGCGCCGCCTGGGGCCTGCTGCTGGGGCGGCCCAGCGCCGGCATCCCAGCGGCCCCAAGCGGCGCCCCTCCTCCTGCCCGAAGACGGGGTGCAGGGCGAGGGCTGATCTGGAGGTGCGACTTCAGGCGCACGCCGCCCAGGAGACGGCACAAATCAGCCCGCGGCAGTGCTTCAGGGCCCGCGGAGAACAGCCCACAGCCTTGGCGAGAGCCCCGCCTCTGCCGGCCGCAGCCTCACCTGGCCCGACCCCAGCTCACAGGGAGTTCACGATCGGTGGGGGAAACTGAGGCCGCGCGAGCCGGAGGCGGCGCTGAGGCCGCCCGGCAGCACCTGACGCCCCGAGACGGAGCCTCTGGCGCGGGCCGCATCGGCCGCCTCTAGCGCGCCCCGGCCCGCCCCGCTCCTGGGGCGAGTCAGCTCCTTGCGCCGCCCGGGAGTAAGTGCCCCAGGGAGACTATTAGTCACCGAGAGCTCGCGAGTCGGGCGGCCGGCGGAGCTGCGGCTCCTGGCAAGGCCGATCCTTGAAAAGGAAGATGACGAAATGGGGAAAGGGCCAAGGAACCCTCGGGGCCTCTCCCCGTGAGTCCCGGGGACCCCCGCCACGTCCTCAAGTCTGGGGCGAGCACTTGGCGAGTCCCCCAGACGCCCCACGCCGGTGCTGAGGGAAACCAGGGAGTCGCCACGTGACCCCAGACCACCGCGCTCACCCCGCGCACGGGCAGCCCACGCGGTCCGCCGAGTCCCGCAGGTCAGGCGCCCAGGGCCGGCACTCGGGCCGGGAGCCCCCGGACTGTGAGCCTTCTTGGGGCGCGCCTGAGAGCCCACACGGCCTTCGCCGCTCGCCTGCGCGCCTGGCCGTGACCGCGGAATCCCAGCGGAGCCGGGCTCTGGGGCGGGGGGCGGCTGTGCCCGCGCCCCCGCGGAGCCCCCAGTTCCCGGACGGGGCGGACCCGGCCGGAGCAGCCCCAGGCGGCCGCGTCAGCTCCTCGGGAACGGGCCTTTCCCGGAGCGCCCCGCTCGTCTCCAGGGTGCTCAGGGTGAGCCGACACCGACGCTCTGGGCCGCTGCGGTCCTGGCACGTCGGGGCTCGCGGGCTGAGCGGCGCGAACGGGGCAGGACTGGCGGGCGGGCAGCGTCGCCCTCTGGTCAGGGAGAGCTGGGCCCGTGCCCTGTGCCAGGAGCCCGTGGGAACCCCGCGCCCTTCCCAGGAAGGGTCACGCTTGGCCCGCAGCCCTCCCAGCCTCAGCGGGCCCTGGCCGCGGACCTCTCCCACCGCCCCCCCTCAGCGCGCCCCCTTCGGAAGCTTCTGCCGCGAACCCTTTCTCCGCCCTGGAGAGGTAACTCCACAACCCGGGCTGTCCCTGCTCCTGCTCCGACGGCCGTCCCCCGGGAGAAGGTCCCCGCCTGGGGGGCTGACTTCTCGCAGCACCAGGGAGCGAGCCCGAGACCGGCCGGGCGCGCCCGCGGCCTCACCGGACGCCCCGTCTGCCCCAGCGGGCCGAGCGCAGCGCGCTCCCGCAGCGCCCCCGGCGTCAGAGCGGTTCTCGCCACAAACTGGGGAGCCCGGCGGCGGAAACCCAGCAGCGAGGGCGTGGGGCCCCCACTCCACGCCCACCCAAGACGCCAGGACTCAGGCGTGTTCAAACGGCCACGATCCACTAGGTCGTTTGTCGTGACCGGCTCGGAGGAGTCCCGCGGTGACGCCAGCTCATCTGGGAAGCTGAAGGGCCCGCTTCGCCTCTGCGCTGGCTCGTCTTCTGCCGCTGCGTGGGCCAAGTGCTTTAGGTCATTTCACCAGCAAACCTGCACCTCGAAACGCGCGAGAGGAGGGGCGCGGCCGGGGGGCGCTGGTGCAGACGTAGGGGTGCCGGCCGGCTGGGACAGCACACCTGGGGGCATGTCTCACGTGCAGGGGGGAGTCGGGGGGCACCGGACACACAAAGGGCCACGACGCCATGTAAGAACTGCGACACCCCCGAGACGATGCCCCCCAGAAGCAAAGGTGTCTCCGAGGGCCAGGCTGCTCGGTCTTTTTGGAGATAAGTAAGAGCATCCCTTCCCGAACGGATCTCACGGCTCCGTCCCGGCGGCGCTACACACGGCCGGGGGTAGAAGGGGCAGTGGGGGAGGAGACACGAGGGTCCTCCCCACGGACCAGCAGTGAGGGACAAGCCCGAACAGCAAGGACACTGCTGGCCGCTCCTACACCTCACTGCCCCTTCACACCGGCAGCCGATGACTGAGGTGGGCGTTTTCTCCCTCCGAGATTCCTGGGCAACACTGGACAAGCTCTGGGCACGCCAAGCTCTCGCCGATCGTAGGAAAGCTCCTGCTGACGATAAATAAAGCCCCTAATAATCCAGACCTGGTGTGAGAGCCCCGCGTGGCCCCTGCGGCGGAATAAGAGTTGCTCTCCCACGCAGGTGCGCCTGCACAGGTGTGGGCGGTGACGCCTCTCTGGCCCGCCCATGTCCCCTGAGCCGCTCTGCAGCTCTCCGGGCTCGGGCTTCCTCGTCATCGTTTCAAAATGCGTCTGCTCTTTGCAGGCCCTTGAGTCCATGTTTAACCAGAAAACTCAATTTAAGAGCATAATCATGAAACTCTACCCAAAGACGGGTGCAAGCAAAGACAGGGCAGAAATTTACTAAATTTGGAAAGGGCCTAAGAGAAGGTGATTACAAGCAGGGAAGTTTAGCTCGGAGAGGTCCACAAGCCCAGAGGCACTCGGGGCAGCCGGCATAGAAGCCAGTCCCTTCACTCCCGGGCCAGCCAGGACCCAGCTCTTCCTGGCCTTCCCTCACAAGGGGCATGGGGGCGGGGGAGTGGGGCCTTGAGTTGCTATGGTAACCTTTCAGCTTTTGCCTTTCTCGTTTTCTTCAGCTCACCTTCCATGGGCTGCTTATCTCTCTCCCCTTTATCAACTCTCTAGCTCCTCTGCAATTACTCTGTACATCGGCGGTAATGTCCCAACTGTACAGCCAGGGCTGGGCGCACACAGCTGGCAGGAAGCCACTCCCTGCCTGACCACGGCCCTTGGCAGGGAGCTGCGCGAGGGGGCTGCCAGCCACAGCTCAGCTCAGCACTGGGTCAGCGTGCCCTCGCGCCAGCATCCCCTCGTGGCCAGTGTGCCTTCAAAGGCAGAGACACAAGCACAACCTTGGGAGCAGACACGCTCTCCCGTTCGGGTGAGACTGCACCCTGCTTCACGCTCACATGACTCCGAAAGCTGCAGCCCACTTGACCAGTCCAGGTTCACGCTAATGCTCGGACCTTCTGTCCAGGGCTTGACCTGCCCCCAAGGCAGCGCACCCTGGTTTGGTAGTCAATAAAGTCACTGTGCCATCTAGTCATTTCCAGAAAAATCCCTAATTCTGGATTCCTGGGCACACCCCTCTCTGCTCAGGTAGATATTTCTAGCATCATGCATCACAAAGTCCAAGTGCCCCTTGAATCTGCGCAGAATGGTGCCTTTAAAGGATAAAAATGTCACCCTTTCCTCAGCACTACAGACAGCATAAGGCTCTCAACTTGAAAATTCCCCCCATGACACGGAGCTTAGACGAATATGTTACCTGCTACACAGGAAACCATCTCCGTAGGCATTAGCAGGGTAATTCTGTGATCCCAAGGGAGGAGTCTCCTGACAATGTGTTTACAGCCATTCATTCGTGTTTGTGTCAATTTTTCACTCAACAAACATCTGCTTAATAAGCATCTATTCCAAGTTAGGTCCCAAGGAAATGGGAGGTTAAGAAATCAAGATATGTAAGAAATGAACATCTGTCTAACTGGGAAGAAAAACGTGCAGTTAAGTGTTACCATCGAGACATATGCAAAGTCCAAGTGATTTGCGCCATCTGGAAAGTCACTGAAATGTTTCAAAGACAGATACATTTTAATTGGGGCTGTGCATACAGGGTTATCAAAAGAAAAAAAAAGACAGTAATACCCATGTGTGTCTACTGCTTTTCTACGGTTCAGAGGTCACTTGGTGACCTCTCCTGCCCTGCCTGGCCGCTGTATGTCCGTGGGCACTGCAGGGTCCTCTCTGGTCCTCTGTGCTGGAAACACCAATCAGGTGCGGTTCCTGCTGAGAACAGTCTGAAGCACAGCCAGACGCCGTTCTCCCCGCCCTTCATCACGCCCGCCCCTCCCCCTGGACACCAGGCTGATGAGACACAGGCAGAGGAGGGGACCCCAGCTCAGGACCGGGGAGATGCTCCCTGCGCCGGACGACGCGGTCCGTGGGCATCACTGCCCAGGCTGAGGGCCTCTGCAGAGAGGGCCTTCGGGAGACACAGCCCATCGTGTCCAGGGCTCACCCTGCTCCTTCTCTGCCGTTCTGTTCAAACCGCTCATCCTCCCAGGACGAAATAACGCAGCAGCTTCTGACCCAGCTCTAATCACCGCAGATCTCCTCTCTTCCTCTCTGAAAGTCTGCTGACGCACCGGCACTTAACATGGGTTTTGGTTTTTTTCTGTACAACTGAAACCAAGCCTAAATGGTTAAATAGCTTGCACGCCCTAAAGCACAAAAGGAAAAATAACTTATCTAATTTTCTTTTTGAGGTTCAGTTTCGCAGACAGAGCCTGGACCTTATCAGCAAATGATTCAGGCGAAGGACACAGAAGAGCCGGTCGTGGGCTGAATCGCTGGGGCCAGGAGGCTGCAAACGCAGAGTCTTCCAGGAGGCAGGGCCCACAGTGGGGATTCAAGACTGCAGCATCTGAAGAAAAGCCTCCCGCCCCTGCGTGGCCGCCCAGGGCCTGCCCGTCACATCAGTCAGGTCCACGGTTCTGTGCCCCCCACCCACTTTCCAGCAATAAAATGTAACTTCTGTTGTTCTCAGCGCCAGCCCCCCAAACCTACATGATCTCATGCCCTTTCTGAATGTACAGGTACACCTGAGTGTGCATCCTCCTACCTCCTTGCCAATTAATTCGCAAGAAAAGCTGTTTCTCTTCTCAAATTTGCGAGGTCACTGTCAACTATGCGTGTCGGGGAGAGACCCCACAGTTCAGCAACACGCCACCCCGTGGCAGTTTTCCCAAGGGCAGGAGGCAGCTGTGGTGCGGAGGAGCTCCCCCACGTCTGATAGCAGCTGTCACGCTCGGAAATCTCACTGCAACGGGGCTGGCCCAGGCGCAGTGGGGATGGACAGCCCCGGTGAAGGTGCCTGGACAAAGCGCATCAGGGCGGAGACTCTGACAGGAAACGGAAGGGACGGCAGAAGCGCCCGGGGTCTCAGCCACAGGCCCACAGGAGGTGGAGAGGCCTCGGCAGCCGGCCTCAGAGGAGAAAAGCTGAAAGGCTCTGCAAGTGGTGAGCGACTGGAACTGTTGCAGCTTGGCCGCTGTCACAGTCCCGAGGGCAAGGCCGGGCCTCTGGGCCTCGCTGAGCGGGCTGTGGCCGCTGGCCGGTGGTCCTGCTGCGGCAGCTGCCCTGTCCAGAGGCCCCGCCTGGCGCTGCTGCGGCATCTCGGCGCCCGGAGCGGCTCCTGCGGCCTCCTGCTGCCTCGCGAGCTGATCGGGGGCCTGCTTCTGGCTGGCGCGTGCCCGGCCCTCCGCGCGGAAGACGCCTTGGATGCCTTCTGTCCAGGACTTCAAAACACCACACGGCTTCGGGCGAGGGAACGGTCCCTGTGCTCTCCGTGACTGTCTTCCCGGTTTGCTAAACAAACCCCATCGCCGCTGCTCCCTGAGCCTGCGTGCCCGTGCAGTTGCGCGGCTGAAGAACTCGCGGTGACCGGCGAACTATCTGGGTGGTGTCCTCGGCCGGCTTTAGTGCCCCTTATTGCCCAGTATCAGAACTGGTGTCCAAATGGTCCCGGCATCAAGTCTTTATGACCTTTTGGTACTTTTCAGAAATCTCTAAAGAAAATGACCTCATTCTCTGTATTTCAGCAAACAGCCTCTCCAGCACCACTGCTGTCCCTCCCCGAGGCGAGAGGCGAGCCTCACCCCTCACGACCCCCCACAGGGCCTCAAGCCCGGCTGGCATGAAGGGAGTGCTTAATATTGGCTAAACTGAAATTATCTGAAGCATGTTCCAACTTCTCTTCCTAAAGAGCCTGAGGGTTTCCAGGCAGGGGGTTAACGGCCCTTGTTTTGCTTTTGTTTGGACCAGAAGAAGTTACCTCTGCCTCGGGCTTGCGCAGGCTGAGTGCAGCAGTCCGTGGTCAGCCTTCCTGATCACAGTCACCATTCAATCTCTGGCAGCAGCTAGTGGCACCCTCCCAGCCGACTGCTGTCGCTCATCTCAGTCTCCCACATCGCCTTCTGCTCTGTTCCCGTTCACATAAACATCTGTGCAGGGCCAGCACAAACTCTCGTGGTGGGTGGCAGATTCTGACTGGTTCTGATCCAAATGTCAGCTCTGGGACTGGGCTCTGCTGTGGCCTAAATGTCTGCGCTCTTCCTGAAATGCACGTGTCTCAGCCCAAACCCCCAAAGTTATGGTTTTGGAGACGGGGAATTTAGAGAGGCGATCGGGCCACGGAGCTCCGCGCTGCAGTTAGCGCCCTTGCAAGGCGAGACACGACGAGACGCCTCTGCCTGTGCCACGTGGGGACACAGCGCGGAGACCCCTTCACGAGCCGCAGACAGCCCCCCAGAACCGGGCCACGCCGGCACCTGATCTAGGCCTTCCAGGCTCTGGAATTGGGAGAAAGCGGTGTTTGCTGTTACGCCGGCCATCTGCGGTGTCTTTATGGCAATCCAAACGAAGAAGGTGTGAAAGCAGGAACAATCAACTGCACTGACGCCATGAAGTTCGACCTCTGCAGGGACACTGGACGGAGAACTCCCAAACACAAACATAATCGCGGGAGCCGCGTATAACATGGGGCGGGGCCTGCTTGCTAACCTGGGGTCTGCTGTTTGTCAGTGCAAAGGTAGACAGTTCTGGGGGGGGCTTTCTCCTGTTTCCCCAAAGGGGCAAAAGCGACCAGCCGCTCTGTTTCTCCAGAGTTCAAGAGGAAAACACGGAACTGTTTGTTTATAAACTCCAGTTAGGTCGTGGAGTTGGACACCCCACCTCTGGCCAGACAAGAGGCAAAGCTGTCGGGGTCTTCCTCACAGGACACTCAGCTATGCAGTTGGGAGCACTTTGGTCTTTGTGCCCAAATGGGGGGACATTCGAGGACTCTGCTGGGGCTGAGGCGACGGGCTAACCATGTGCAGTGTGGCCTCCGGAGGGCCCCCCAGAACCCCTGCAGCCCCGCTAGGAGGCACTGACCACACCCACCCTCCACCTCCCAGGGCCTTGGCCCTTTAGATTTCGCCCAAGCAAAGTCCACTAGACAATGCCATTATGCCTGGGGCAGAAGGACAGACCCCGGTACGGGCGGAGGAGACACACCCCATCAGCGGGCGCCCCTGCCGCGAAGCGCGTCCGTTCCCAGGCCGTGCGCTGCGGCTGCTCCCACATATATGACACCCCAGAGGCGCCAGTGAAAGTGGACCACGTACTTTGGAATTTCTGGACGAAGAACAATGGATTAGGTTTCGGCACCGCTGCTGGGCACTTCTGATCTGTGTTCTATGCCATAACTAGGGTAGAAACCACAGGCAGCGCTCCAGACGTTGCACCGGTTGAAAGTTTATTCCACTGAACATATTTATGGAAAGAAACTTACCAGCCATGCCCCTGACAGGTGGGGGTGAGGCTGGAGGGGAAGCTCACCCAGGTGCCCTAAGGAATTTAGGACTCCTCAAGAATTATTACTCAAGCAGCGCTGTAAGCCCCCCCGGCCCCTCACCCCGTGAGCAGCCAGCACCTCCCTGGTGACCACAAGCGCCCGCAGGTCAGTGGTCAGTGTCCCCCAACACCCCCACCTCCAGGGGGAAAGCTTGGCAGCTCCGATGCCTTTTTTTTTTTTTTTTTTTGCATTTTGAAACGTCTGTGCCACAACTTCCTGAGTGAGGATTTTAGCCCAAAGAACCCATTTCCTCATTTAGCAACACCAAAGCGAACAGCCTTTCCCCGCTGGGCGTTTTCTCCTCTCCAGGTGGAGCGGACACTTACGGTCTCCTGGGACCGAGCTCTCAGGCTGTGCCCGGCGAGTCACCCTCTGAAGGCGTCACCGTCCTCAGTGGCGCCGGCCAGCACCGTGCACTCCCCACGCAGGCTACGGCCGGGCAGCGCTGGGCGAGAAGCTGCAGACGCCTGCTCCTGGGCGCCCAGAGGTCTCGCCCTGCACCCAGCGTCCTAGGCGGGCGGCCTCAGACACCGCGTGGGGACGCGACGGGGCCTCTGGCGTTGGTCTCAGAAGCCGGGTGCAGCTTCACCCCAGCCCCGCCACCTGCTTAGTAGTCACGGGGGGTTAAATGGATTAAAAGTCGAGGTTTGATTTGCTCCAGCTGTTCGCTCCTGGTATTTGGGAATAACCACGCAGCCCCCACGGCCGCGGGAAACCTCACCACCCCGGGCCCAGGAGGGCCGCAGCGCTCGCTCCAGGGCGCGTCCGGACCCCGCGGTCAGCGGCCGGAGGGGCCGGCGCCCCCTGCAGGTCAGGCCGAGCGGTCGCGCAGCCTCCTCCCAGACCCTGCGAGGGCCTCACCTGCCCAGCACGCAGAAGGTGGGCAATGCTGACGGCAAACGCAGCTCGGAGACCGTTTGTCCGAGTTCCCGTGGGCCAGACGCCCCACTGAGGCGCTGGCGGACCAGGCCGGCGAGCACCGGGACGGACCCTGCGCGGCGGGTTTGTCCTGCCCAAGCTGCCCGCGTCCCCCCGCCCAGCGCCCCCATCGGCCTGTCTGCTGTTTCTGGGTCCTTTTACTGCGTCCTTTCGAACACCTCGCCCTTAAAACACGCCTTTCCTCAGCCCTGCGCTTGGCTCTTACCGCGCCTCCCTGGATGACTGTACTGCTTTTACGGGAACGACTGATTTTGCCTCCAGACCTGACATCGCCGCTGGGCTCCAGGCGCAGGTGCCGCAACACCCGCAGCCCCACGTGGGCGCCGTGAGCCCCTCCTCTTCCGCGCCACCCCGGCCGGCTGCACCCCGATCTCAGGGAGCCAGCCCTGCGCAGCACCTGGCACCAAGCGCGGCCCCTCGCCGCCCGCCTGACCGCACCCCCTCCTGACCGCACAGCCTCGCGGGGCGTCCCGGCCACGCCGCGCTGCTCCCGACTCCTCTGCACCGGCCTGGGACGTTCCCGGCGCGAGCCCAGCTCTGCTGTCACCTCCCGGCTCCAAACTCGCCCTGTCTCTCCGCTTCGTGGAGTGAGGCCCAGATGTCCCACGGGGCGGGCGCAAGAGCCGCTCGGGCACCGCAGTCTCCTTGCGCTTCGGTACCAAAGCAAAGGCGCCCTGAGGGCAGCTCACAGCACAACAAATGCAAATCAGGTTCCCTGCAGACGACAGACATGAAAACTAAAGTCGAGATTCTGTTCTCATTTATCAAGCTGGCAAAACCCCAAAGATTTGCTAACAGGCTCTGGCCCGGGGTGGATAAAACACCCGCGAACCTTCCTGCGACAGTCGCATCACTGGCAAACTCCCCCAGCACCTCGCGTGGTCTCGGGGCTTCCCCGCTGCACCCCCATCTGGGGTGAACACGCCAAGCAGCACCTGAGACGCAGGCACACAGCCCGGCCCTCCGCGCCCCCCGCCCGCCCCAACAGGCGCAGGAAACGCGAGGCGACCCCCTGGTCGAGCCAGACCCGCCCGGCCACCCCGCCTGGCCTCCCCGCCTGGCCCCGGCCGTGCCAGGATCTGCGGCCCTGCGGCGACAGCAGCGCTCATGGCCTGGTATTTTCGGCCACCACGACTGGACGGGGCTGCTTATGCGCCCAGGCGCGCGGTTTCCAGAGCTCCGGCTACAGAAGAGCCCCGCAGAGCGCCACGCTGAGGGGACACGCCGCAGCCTGCTGAACTCTGAACTCTGGAGTCACCGCGGCGGAGGCGAGCACGGGGCCAGCACCGGGCTGCAGAGGCCGCGGGGTCTGCGGGAGGCGCTGCTCAGGACCGCACGGCAGCCACCGCCCAAACCTAAACACGAAGCGCAGGTCGCTGTGCATCTCCCGTGTGTGTGCCAAAGTCACTCTGAAAAGACGCTGGAAACTGAGTGCTGGTCGCCTCTCGGAAAGCAACTGACCGGGCGCAAGAGTTGTCAAGGGAAATTTTGCTCTATTTTTCCACCTCTTGAACACTGACCGGGCTGACACAGCAACTACTTGAAAAGCAAAGAGTTTGTCTAAGTGGCCCCGGGGACGCTGCCCTGGCCGCGTAGTTACCGTCTCTGCCTCAAGCATGGACGCCACCGAGGGGGTGCTCTGCCTGCACCAGTTGGGGGCCAGCCCGGGGGAGGGGAACCAGCATCCCCCTTACCAGAAATGTGCAGGCTGCGACCGCCTCCAAGTGAGGAATGGAGGAGGCAGAGCTATGCGGGCAGGATTCCCCCTGCAAACAGCCTCGTCTCCTAATGAAGGGATTTGTGATTTAGAATTTCATTTTGCCTTTGCCGGCGGTATACTCTTTCCACAAGAGGCTGGGAATACCCAACCGGAAAGCAAAAGCCTTCTAGATTGTTCTCTCTGCAGCCAGCGGGCTCTCTCCCCTGGAAGGCCGTTCCCTCCAGCACTCATCAAAGTAATTACCCTGGAGAGGCAGCGTGGCTGGGGAAGTGAGACCATTTCTATTATTACTTTCCTGTATTAAATAATAAATATTTAACACGGTAAAGTTAAAGCTACAGGATGACAAATGACCCAAAAAAGAGGAACAAAGAAAAGAAAAAGTACCTGCTCCCCAAAGAGCTGTTTCTAATCAAAACAAGCAATGAAATGATTTTGTGGTTCTTTGCTGCTTTCTTTAAGCTTCAGTTGAGAGTTAAATTCTCCCAGGGGCCCAGCCCAGACCTGGGCTGACATGGACTCTGGGTCGTGGCTTCCAACAGACCAGAGGCCAGCAGCAAAGTCAAGGCGTACAGAAAACGCCCGTAACCCCGAAGTGCTAACAAGCTTTGGCGCGCAAGTTTTAACACCCTAGTTTCCTCTGCCATAAGAGGCCTTTGTGCGGCGGCCAGCAGCCTCCCGTACTCAGCGGGCAAACAGAAGAGTCCCGAGCGGGGGTGGGGCAAGAGCGATCCCGATCGAATGGGAAACGCTGAGCTGATTCAGAAACAATTTCCTTAAAACCCCCAAGCTCTTTCCGTGGCTACCTCGTGCCAGGCTTCCTCGGGGCAGCAAAGCCCATCAGTCAGGCCCTGCGTTGGCGAGAGAGGTCCTCTGGGCACGGCCTGGGCAGGGTTTTATTTCCCCCAATAAATCCTCCACCTGAGCTTCCCGAGGCCCTCCAGGGAAGCACTGCTGGGCTGCAGGGGGTGGTCTGACGACTCTTACCCATTCAGAGGCCAGAGAGCTGGCCTTTTGCTCCCCCCACACAGCAGGTGACTGCTAATCACCCGATTTCATCTTCCCAGCGGTCCAGTACTGACTGATGAATTAACCTCGTTGCTCATGAGAAGCAGCCGCTCAGGCAGGCGAGGGCCCCCCCACCCATCCACGCTGTCGAGCTCCGGGCCAGAGTGATGGCCGTCTGCACAAGCGCGGCCGCGCACGGGGCACAGCCAGTGCACGACCCTGGGGCTTCGGCAGGGCGCCCATCTCAGCCCCACCCTGGGGCTGACCCCCGACAAGAGACAGGACCCAGCTGAGCAGGACAGAGTCCCTCAGCCCCACCCGCTGCCTGAGGCTCGGGGTGCACCCTGTGACTGCCGCCTCTCTAGCTGGGGCCCAGCGTGGGCGCCAGGCCCACCAGGCCCGTGCCTAGGAGCGGGAGGCGGCCTGGACACTCTGGCCGCCCACCTCTGCTCCGCTGACCACCTCTGGCGGTGCGTGCTCCGTGGGGCAGGCGGCGGCTGCCTGGGCCCCGGATGCCCAGAAGCTCCAGGCAGAGCCCCGAGTCCTTCCAGCCAGAATCTTCTCCATGTCCCCGCCGTCGAGAGCGTGTCTGCAGGTTTGAACCAGGTAGCCAGGTAATGCAAGCACGCGGGCTGCCCCGGGTGGGCCTTAAGGGTCTTCGTGAAACACCTGCAAGGCCAGCAAAATCGACGTCCGGTGCAGTCGGTGAAGGCCCCAGACAGCTGTCCGGGGGGCGGCTCTGGCTGGCTGGGCGCTGCGGAGAGAAGAGCCGGCCCCGAGCAGCCCGGCTGCAGAGCCGCGGAGAGAGCAGGCGCTGCGGGAGCTGGGGCTTCTCGCGGATTCAGCCGCGGTGCAGAGAGCGTCCTGAGGCCCGGAAGGCTAAGGGGAGATTCTCCCTGGAATTCCGGAAAAGCTGCTGCTGGTGAGTTCTAACGGGCCCTCGGGCCAGGTCAGAGGTCTGTGTGGTGCGTCCATCCGTAACCGAAAACCTAAAATTTCAAGACCCTTCAATTACACAATTTCCAGCAAGACGACGTTATGAAACTTGAAAGCCGGATGACAGGTGAGTGAGAGCGGAATTGGGTTATTACCTCCCCGGTGATGGGGTGCTCGGCCCTCGCGTTTAGGGCTTCGGTTTCCATGGAGACACCAGTGGTTCTGTGTGTGGTTATTAGAGGAGTTCTTTTATCAAGCCCCATTCATCTAAAAGTACTTGCAACCAACAGAAGTGTTTAAAATCTCAATCCACAGGACAAGATTAATGTGGAGGAAATGCACGAAGCCCCCAGGATGTAAGTGGGGAGACTCGTGAAGAGACAATAAGCTGCTGTCACTCACTCACGCGGCGTGACGGAGGCGCCGCGACCTGGCACTGAGCCAGATTAACGATAAAATGAAAACTGCATCACGCACAGTATAACCAATACAGGCAGCAGCACACCCCCATTATGTCACAGGGCATGTGTCAAAGGCAATCCTACTACAACGCGAAAGGGTGTGAAAGCAGCAGCATGTAACCCTGAAGTTCACACACTGTTCCACATCACATTTATCCAACTAAAGAATGATGTGAGGGCCTTGCTGGTGGCTCAAGGGGTTAAGTCTCAGCCTATGAAGCTGTCCGCAGCCGCTGCAGCACGAGTTCGATCCCCGGCCAGGGAGCTTCCCACAGGGCGCAGCAGACCCCTCCTGTCTCCCACTGCTCCCCTCAGCAGTGGATTTCAGTGGGTCTGCCTGTTCTGCTCCCCACTCTGTCTCTGGGGAATGCTCTCACCCCCGCACCTCCAGCCTGCACCCCAGCTCTTATATGTATAAATAAATAAATATTTTTTTATTTTTATTTTTTTAAAGATTTTTTTATTTATGCATGCAAGCCGGGGTACAGGCCAGAGGCATGGGGCGGCGAGAGGGTTCACCAGAGACAGAGTGGGGAGCAGAACAGGCAGACTGACCGAAATGCACTACCGAGGGGAGCAGCAGGAGAGGTCTGCTGTGCCATGTGGGACTCTCCCCGGCCGGGTGTTGAACTTGCGTTGCCGAGGCCGACAGCTCCACAGCGCAGCGCCTAAACGGCTGCGCCACCAGGGAGGCCAAATAAATCTTTAAAAAAAAAAAAAAAGGAATGATGTGAGATGTGTGTGTGATACACACAATACATATGGAGTACCATTCAGTCATGAGAAAGGAAATCCTGTCACTGGCAGCAATGATGGCTCATACTAAGTGACGTCACCAGACAGGAAGAACACGCTACGGACTCACATGTGGACCCTAAGACGATCAGTCTTGGAATCAGACACGGAAAGCTGTCGGGGGGGGGCGAGGCGGCGCAGCGGACAGGTGGCGCCTTGCGCTTCTGAGAGGAGTGAGTGCCGAGGGCCTGGGCCAGCTCTGCCGTGAAGGGCAGCGGCCGCAGTGTGCGCTGCAGAGTGGCTGAGCGACTGGATTCGTGTGCTCTCCCTGAACAGGGGGGCTGGTCAGGGCGCGGTGTGAGGGGGTGCAGCAGGCTTCGTGGGGGCTGAGGCCCCGCACCAGCTCAATTAGGTCTCAATATGACTTTTTGGAAATAAAGATCTCGCCCACATGGTGCCCCGCAGCGCCTTACCCCCGGCTGTGACGCTGACTGAAAATAGAGACAAAAGCGACACCAAACACCAGCTCCTCTTCCGCAGCCCGTGGCTGCTGTGGGAGAAGGCAGAGACCGGCAGCGGTGGCTTTGCAGAGAAGGGCCAGGAGTAGTCCCCCGGACGCCGCCGAATCGTTCGGTCCAGTCACTCTACCTTTGAAAAGGGCCTGTGAAGTGCGGCGCACACAGCTATGAATCCAACGAGTTTATATTCAACCATAGATGCTGAGAAAAGACAAACTCAGGCCTGGCCCAAGGCAGAGCCAGTACACAGTGGCCGGGACGTCCTCTTCGGCCAAACGCAAACCAGGTTCCCGTGAGCTCCTTTAACTCGGTCTCAGCCTTGGCGCGCAATGTCCTCAAAAACCCAACTTTGGCAAATACCTGGCCAAATCGGTTTAGCCAAAACCCTCTACCCTCAATAGTTGAGTAAATCCCTCCTGCCCTGCCCTGGGTGGCGGCTGGTCACGCTGCCCTGCCTCCCGCAGGTTCCTACTGGGTGGGTTCTGCAACCATTCTTTTAACCTCCTAGCAGGTTTCCATCCACCGCCCCACACCCCACTGTGGGTCTCGAAGTCTGCGTCTCCCATCCCTGGTCAGCGGGACCCCATCTCTTGCCAACAGCAAGTGGAGACAGCAGTAGTCCCTACACCTATCGCAGTGGTCCTGAATAAAATCTGACTGGCCATTTGAACAAGGGCCACGAATAGGTTTTTTCAATAGCAGTCATTAGAAGAACACTCATGAAGGTCATGAAAATAAATGGGAAATTCTTACATCAGGTCTAGGGAGAAGAAACTTGTCATGTGACACAGCTACTATTAAAAAAAGTTTGCATTTAGCTAAAGATTGAAAATTAATATTCCAAGATATTAGCAGTGGTCTTGTTTTCAAGGTGTCGGAAGAAACATTTTCCTCCCTTCAACTTCTATTTTCAAATTTAATAAACATATTACCACTTTCAATTGCTTCCACAAGACAAGTCTCTAGAATTTCTACCAACACATCACCTCACTTCTTTTTCTTTCTCACTTTTCAATGCAGAATGGCCAACAAAATATTAGGTTTATGAAACAGGATGCCTTGCTTCTAGAAGAAGAAACTGGAGGGCAAATATAAGTAAAACTCAAGCAGAACAGCTATAGCCCTTTTTAAAAAGGAAATGTAGCATTAATTTTAAAATGAGAGGGTCCAGCAAATCCAAAATCCCTACCATCTTGGATTGCAGGGCTGAACAATCTGAATAAATCCAAGAAGACTGCATTAAGGTACTTCTGGGACTGTAGGGAGGAAGGAGGTTATAAAGCACACTCCATCATTAAGGTCAGTGTGGAAAACTCAGCAGGTAGCATACTGTGCTGGTGAAACAAACACCAAGCAAGCGTCGGGAGACCCACTATTCTTTACATCCATGTTGGACTGGCCAGATATAGGTTTACTCTACTGTCACTCTGCTTCCTCATTCTTCAGGTAGGATCCCCACCTTGCTACACCATTTTGAGGATTTACTCAGCTCCTGATGGTGAAGTCATTTGGGAATGTTCCAGTTTTAATTCTTTTAGGCCACTCAGATTCTGACTCATCCTCACAGGTTTGGAGAATTCCCCACCCAAGAAGTAGTGGTGGGGGAGGGGAACCATGCCCCTTCTGGATGCAAGGGGCACACACACGACCTTTCACTGCCTCCCTTGCAGCTAGGATGCGGCTTGCTCTAGGACATGCTCTTCCGAGTATCTAGTGCACACTTTGAATAGGAGAAGAGGTGCAAATAAAAAGGTAGGTTGGGGTGGGGTGGGTAGGGGATGGGAGGGGTGCAGAGGGAGGGGTTGCAGCTCCAGGGAGCACCTGAGCCTGCAGGAAGCAGCAGCAGCTACTGCTAGTTCCAGCCTCAGGTACTGGTGATGTTGCTGGCTAAAAACCACTCGTGTTTGAAGCTTAGCAGGTGCGGCAGGGATGTGGGTTCAGAGCAATTGTGAGGCATGACTTTGCATTTGAATTCCTCAGCCTGTCTCTTCACTCTTCACTGGTCTCAGCCCACAAGATATCTCACAAGATATCAACGTTAAGTCCGCCAGAACTGAATGCATCGCCTGTAACCGAAAGTCATGACTGATGCAAAGGACAAACAGCAGTCCCTCTAAAATCAGTATTAACAATTAACCTTTAAAAGTACTCCTGTTTTCTACATCTTGTATTTTCAAACACAGGTTTAGTTGCAAAATATGAAGTCACAGATAGTACCAAAACTGATGTCAACCTGAATTAAACCAATTTCTAGATTTCTTCATTACACCAATTTAAAAATTTTGCTGATATGAAATAATCAGTAGTAGCTACAACGAAGATTAGTGGCCAGTAAGAGTTTGAATTTCATTTCAATTGAAGAAATGTTGAATGTTACAGAATTTCTAATAGCACTGATTTATTAAACTATAAAAGACAATTCCATCAAGTACACACTAAAAGCCTAGAATATTAATATCTATAGTTAAGAAAGGTTCATGAGCTAATGTCCAAATTATTACTGACATTCAACAAAGTTTAATAACAATGTTTTGGCAGGAAAGAAAGGTCTTCAGTCCCGGAAGAGCTGTTCACATCATCCCGCCCATTATCTGAGACAGGTTGCCCACATCATGGAAATTAAATAACGTTAAAAATTTCTACTAAGACACTTCTCCTAGACTCATACTTTTAGATTTTCAGTAATGAGTCTGAGGATATCACTCAAAAATAAACAAATGTAAGTCATTTCAAAATAGCCAACATGGAAAAGACGCTCTCTTAAAAGACAAGTCAAACCACAGTTAGCTGAGAAAGAGCCACCATGACGTCGGTCCGGGGCTCGTGGGAGCAGGATGACGTCACTCGCATACTGAGTGAACCCCGCATGCACCCCTGAACACACGAGTCCACACTGCGTGCTGTGATTTGCAGGAAGAAATAATCCACTGGGCCTTCATTCTGGCTGCGGGCACGGAGCTGTGAAGCCCTGGAAATGCTCAGGCAGCCCGAGCCAGAAAGGTCAGCGGCTTTTATTTATGACAAGCCCTTTTGCCATGCCTGACTCTATGCTAGTGAGGTGACATCTGAGTGGAGAAACCGCTGGGGCTGGGGCAGGTCCCCAGGAAAACAGCTGCAAGACCAGGCGGGCGCTGAGCCGGCCGCGCCCCGGGGGAGCAGAGCGGCGGCGGGGCGGGCCGGAGGCCAGGACGAGCGGAGAACCGGGGGACAGCCGGAGCCCCGCGGGGTGTGGCCTGCCCCCAGCCCCGCAGGGACGCACGACGCTGCAGACGCGGCACCTTCACCTCGGGCACCAGGGGCCGCAGGGGAGGGGAGCGGGCAGGCCCGGGGTCCCTGGGGACACAGGCGCGCTCGGGCAGGGTCCCGGGGACCCCACCTTGGTGGGCTGGACGGCGGTGCTCGCCCGGGCCGGCGCCGCGACAGGAGCGCTCCGGCCGAAGCGGGCGTCCCTGGACATCGCCGCTCGCCGGTCACTCGGTTCTCCGTGTTCTCTTGCCCTTCGGCTCTGCGGACTCACCGCTCAGCTGGGGCATGGTCCCCCGTCTGCCCCAACAGTTCCAGCTTTTGGAGCGGGAGGGCCGGTCGGGTCACGTGGTCACAAGGCAGCCAGAAACGTGGGTTTTCTCTCATCCTCTCCATCAACGTGCCGCGATCTGTTCTGCGTCCCTCAGCGACAAGCAGGGGCATAAAAACACAAACGGGGCTTATCACCTACCCCCAAGGAACACAAAGGAATGTGAGGTGCAAAAGCAAATCGGTAACGCACGGACGGCACAACCTCACCTGGCTGGGGCGGGCGCTGCGCTCGTGGTGCTGAGGGCGCGTCGGCAGGTCCCTCTGTCCTGCCTGTGCCGCCTTTGCTCACGCGGTCACCAGGGCTCCAGGCGCGAGGGCAGCAGCGGAAACCTCCCTGCGGACCCCTCACCGCTGCCGAACGCTGGGCGGGGCGTTTAGGGCCGAGCCCCACGGCTCCTGCGAAAGGGCCCGCGCACAGACCCAGAGTCGGCGCCGCCCCGGGGAGGCTGCCCCGTGAGGCTGCCCGAAGCCGCCACCCAGGAAGGGGCAGAAGCGTCTCCAGGCCGGCCGGGGCCTCACGCCCTCGTTCCAAGGGCCAGGCCTGGCTTTCCCTCTGACTCTCTCCTTCCTTTCTCCCCACGCTTATCCCTCCCACTCTCTTTCCTCCTCTTCTTCCTCCCTCTCCTCCTCTCCTCCCTCCTTCCCTCCTGCTTTCCCTTTTCGCAGTTAGCAAAAATAATAAGCTCCGGAACTAGAAATAGGTGTGTTCAACAAGCAACGCTCTTCCTGAAAATGAAAGCTCACGCGTCTATTTTAAGAGTTAATTGGCTGACAGGGGAACTAAATTCACCCTTCAGTTCGTTTCAACCTGCACTTCAGAAAAGGGAACCTGGGCGGGCGGCCCCCTCACGGCTGTCAGGGTTCCCCGAGTCCTGAGCAGAGACTCCGCATGCAGAGTAAAATTAACACTTAAAAAAGATTCCCTTCCCCTTAGTGGCCGGTTGAGTTAATTTCCTTCAGTGCAGTGGGGGCTGGGGCCTGGCTGCGGCGGCCTCCCCAACACGAGGGACGGCGGGAGGGGCCGCTGGCGACGTCGCAGGGGACACTCACTGTTCAGTGGAAACCCACAGACGCGTGTGGCTGGGAAGATGCGAGCGGCTACGCTCAAAATACAGGTCTGCGTGGAGAAGTGTATGTGCGATGGGCACTGACACACCTCAAGCACATCTGCTCTGCGTAGCTAAGGGGACGTGGGCCATGGAAAACAGCAGCCGATGTGTCTGGAGGCTGCGTGTGTCTGGGTGGCATGGTGACCTCGGGGCTAAGCAGGGCACGCTGGTATTGGGGGAGACAGGCCCCTCGAGCTGTTTCCTCCCAAACGCCAGAGGCGGGGCTCCTTGCACGGGCCAGCATCACTTCTGCAAGTAGCAGACTGTGTCAAAATATAAACCCAAAGGAGGGGTGCTGAGACTCAGAATGATACAGAAAGTAAGCTGGCAGAGCTGATGAGGGAAATGAGGGAGAGAAACACAGTGTCACAAACGCGAAAACCACCTCTGCCGCAGAATGTGAAACCGTCACAATGCCAAGACTTAAGAAAAGTGCATGAACAGCAAAAATCCAAAGGTGAAACAAGGCCAAAAAATTACCTGGAGGAGACCCAACATCCAAACGACTCAAAATAGCTTCTGAGGAACATGAAATAAAAGCAACAAAAATATCCCAAGTTAGAACACAAGAAAATTTTCCAGAAAGAAGAGACACATGCTTCTAAAGGCCGAAGAGACACTCCGTGCCCAGTGAGATAATGGAGAATGCATCACTAACTCCCGCAGAAGGGAGGCCCGCAGCAACCGGTGGGACAGACCACCGGCCCTGGGGAGGGGGCAGCCTCCGCAGCCCGCGGGCCAGGGCTCCGGGCGAGAAGCCACACTCGCATCCGGTCCTCTCTGGACACGCACGAGTGTGCTGGGCAGTGCTGCCGCCGTTTGCTTGTGAAGGACGAGAAGTTATTCACTCGTCTTCAGTGAGGCACCAGGCTTCACAGCTGCTGGGGGTGTGAGTGTGTGTGCGCATGTGTGAGTGTGCACACGTGTGAGTGTGTGCATGTGAGTGCATTGTACATGTGGGTGTACATGTGTGTGCACGTGTGAGTGTGTGCATGTGTATATGCACATGTGAGTGGGTGTGTGAGTGTGCATGTGTGAGTGTGTACATGTGTGTACACGTGTGTATGTGAGTGTGCGTGTGATGGTGGGTGCACATGTGAGTGTGCGCACACGTGGCTGTGTGTGAGTGTGCATGTGTGCATGTGTGGGTGGGTTGCATGTGTGAGTCTGCATGCCCATGTGAGTGTGCATGTGTATGCACTGTGAGTGTGTGTGCGCGTGCGTGTGTCTGTGTGCACACATGTGATCCCTAATTTTACTTTTCATTGTTTCTCTTCCCTTCCATTGGAAGAGATTCTTTGCTGTAACTGAATTGCCTATTTTGCTATGATTTTTGGCGTGGTGTATTTGCCCTCACTGCCAATCATGAAACGTGGACCCTGAGGGCAGGAGGGACAGAGCCCTCAGGAGCTAGGAGAGACCCAGAGGCCATCTGACCTGTTGCCTGACCTCTTATGTGTGCACAAATATTCCCTGAACAGGACTCTATGTGAGTCTGAAAATTTCCAAGAATAAATACCATTTTAAAAAAATCACCAACTACCTATAGCAAGATTGGCTCCAACACAGACAGCACTGTTAGCAGTAAGTTCCGAACTCGCTCCTCGCATTCCTGCTGCCAGTGTTTGCGTTTTTCTATTTTTGTTTCCTCCATGAAACCACCACCCATGCCTGTACCCCATCTGCCTCCCTCTCCCCGCCCTTCCACGCTCCCCCATTCCCTCTGGTAACCATTATAAATACCCCCCAAAAATATGCAAAGAATAAAAGTTGAACTTGGCAAAAAAAGAAAAAAGGGGGATCCCCAATTTTAGCCAGGCACACAGCTGTCCAGAATAAAATTACACTTTCCCACTTCCCTCCAATCCACATTCACCTTGATTTGTCCTGATGCTGTTGGGGAGTGCCCTGTACAGGGGCAGAGTCGACACCCCCTTTCTCTCTCTCCTTCTTCCAGGGAGGCCCCACAGGCCAGCAGCCGGGAATCTGGGGACTTGAAGCCCCAGTCCTGGCCTGCCTCCACCTACCTCCTGTGGGGAAGGACCTATCTTGATTAAGCCTCTGTTACTTTCTGATTTCCAACACCTGCAACAAACCTAATCCTAAATGACACCAATGGACACTAAAGCCAAAAGGTTAACTCCCGGATGAGGAAATCGCTTGCAGTGAAATTGCAGCGAGCATTCAACCCAGCCCGGCGCAAACAAGGCGCAAGAGTTGGGGTGGAGAGCTAAGAGGCGCTGGCAGCATTCTTGACGTTCAAGAGAAAGAATGTGTAGCTACCTCGGTGATAGTGGATGAGGACGAAACCAGCCTGTGTGGGCCATGGCCAGAGCAGGTGGATGGGTGGACTGGGAGGAGACGGCGAAGGAGCTGGCTGGCCCACAGCCACAGGAGAGATAAGGAGCTTCAGTCTCATTTATGAAATCGATGAATTAAAAAATAGAGATTCAGAAGTATTATTTAATATGTGTGTGTCCATTAGAATTAAGCTCCCCTGATAGTAAAAGAAAACCAAAATACGGTACTCCGCAAAGTCGGTGGTGTGTTTTCTCTCAGCTGAACTGAACTGCAGCCAGGCAGCCGACGGAGCACAAAGGCTGTGGGAACAAGAAACACAGATTTACGATCTAATTTCACACACAGAACAGCTGAGAATAAAAAAGTAGCAAACAGAAATCTGTCCAAATTAGTGGAACCATTTCAAGAAAGAAAGGAATAAGGATCAAAATCACAAGCAGCAGTGAAAACCCACCAAAAACGCAGGAAAAATGTAAAACTGGAATTACTACTTCACAACCATCTGGAATATTTTTAAAAGGATAAATGACATGAAGAAAATGATGAGTCAAAGCAGAACTAGCAACAAGATGACAGAATCCAAGGACAAAGTGGAGGAGGAGAAAAGCCATCTTCAAAATGAAGGCTGGACTATAAGGAAATGGAAGAATACAGACTCGGCAAGTGACAACAGAAGAGAAACACAGGGTGGGGAAATGGTTATTCAAACAGCAAAATGAGAAAAGACAAAAAAAATTCTAGAAAAAATGAATACTGTAGATAGGCAATGAAGACATATGTTTAAAAGGTATCCCCAAAGAAGAAAATCATAGAAAGGGAACATAGCAATAATACAAACTATAATTCAAAAAGAGTTTTCTGAAATAAAAAAATACTTAAAGTTACATATTGAGAGAGTACATGGATTACCTGCAAATACCAACTCAGAATAACCTACACCAGCACATTTACTGTTAAAACTATTTCACGTAATGAAAAAGAAGAAAGTCCACTGGGCATCTAGGCAGAAGGGCACTTAGCATACCAGGAAATGGAACCAGACTATTGTCATGCTTTGCCTCACCACACCTGAGCCCAAGGGGAGGCAGAAAGTAACTAAATGTCTAGAAAGAAAACGTGAACCCAGAATATTATACCCAACGAACCTGACCTTCAAGTAACACAGATAATATGTTAATTTAAGAGCCATTGTTCCTGGCCTGCCTCCAGGAATTTAAGGCCTGCCTTAAATTAAGGCAGGCCATTGTTCCAGGAGCAATTCCATAGAATCTCATTGGAGGGCAGGACTCAAAGAAAACGGCCACAGAGATACCAACTGACCGAACCTCTAACTAAGCAGCTAGTGGCTTGGAGACTCAAAATGGAATGAGCATCCAGAGGAGAGAGCTCAGTGCCCTACGGCTACGTGACCTGATCGTATCAGGTGAGCATATAAATATACAAGCATGGTCAAAATGGAGGGAAGAGGGAGCTAGTCTATTTAAATCTCCTACTTACTAGAAAATCATAATTCATAGTAATCCTATTAGTTTCCACTGTCAAGTTAGGTCAAACAGTGATTATACAGCCTCCATGATTCTTCTCCTGTATCCACCCAGCACACGTAGAGACTTAGAGGTTTGTGGCGACGTAACCCAGTGTCGCTCTTCTCACCCAAGGTTTAATGTTTTAAAAAATGGACGTATCTGTCACAGAAATGTCCATGTTAGCATATAATGGGTTTGCCATTTGTTATTAAATGCATTAAAATATGTTTTAAATTTGTTTTAATTGCAAATGATTTTTTTCTATTTTTGTTTCCTCCACCAAACCACCACCCCTGCCTATACCCCATCTGCCTCCCTCTCCTCGCCCTTCCACTCACTCCCCTGTTCCCTCTGGTAACCATTATAAATAGCAAAAGAATATATATGAAGAATAAAACTTGAACTTGGCAGAAAATATCATTATACCTGAGGGAAAGATCCTGAGATGAAAAACTTTGAGAAATTCTTTGCTACACACACAAACACACACACACACACACACACACACACACACACAGGATTATCAAAAATAAAATGAAATTGAAAAAAAATAAAAACTACAGGGGCTGCCGTCATTTTTAAGCACACCCAAATACAGGCTGACCCCCGCAGACGAAGGCTGTCCATTACCCCAACATGCTCCCAAGGGCTGAGCGCGCGCCCTGACAGGGGGCATGACCCAGAAGCATTATACCGACGCCCTTGACGTCCAAGCAGAAAGTGATTTCTGGTGGACTGTCGAGCAACACTTTTTATTTTTCTGAAAACTTTCCTATTATGTGCCCTTTCCACAGAGAAGCTTTTTAAGACTGCATCGGATGCAGTCACGAGACAGAGCGGCTGGCTGAGCATGAGGGCCTTTGCTTGAGTCTGAGATTTCAAGACGAATGTCAGTCGAGGTCTGTGCTTTTGACTCCAGTTTGAATCTCAGAACAAGCATATATGACTGTGCTTCATGGGCCGCAGGGCCCTTGGCAGGGATTCGAAACCAGGGATTCCCCTCGTGAGAGAGCGTGACACCCGCTCGACCCCTCGAGTTTCGGAGAGAGGTCGTCACATAGGAAAGGGACCCGTGTGACAAGGGGGCTTGCGAGGCCACACGTGGGGCCTTCCTGAAGCCGGGACAAGGGAAATCAGAGGCAGCTCGGGCGTGCAGCGGTGAGAGCAGGGCAGTCACAGGGAGCAGGTGGGGAAGAGACCCGGCCGGGAACGCTGAGCAGGCAGACGGCTCACACCGCCACCAAAAATGTGAACAATCTTTAGACCTCAGTAAGCCCAAATCTCAGTTTCTGCTGGAATGCATCTAGCGTCGTAGATTAATGGCATTTCAAGCAACCTGGCACTGCTGCTTTGAGACTGAAATTCACTCAAAAAAATATGTCTTGCACACCTGACACTTACATTATAATGCAATGAGATCTTCAGTGAAAAAAACAGTAGTTTAATAATAAAAAAGAAAATATAGGCAAAGATATTTGTAAACATTTCCTGCCTTTTCCTTTTATTTTTTTCAACAGGAGAAAAAATCTTCTGAGGGTTATTTTTTGATAGCTTTTAAATGTGAGGAATAACCAATTTAAACAACTAAAATATTGCTACCTCTTTTTTCTTCCCCAAAGAAAATCTAGATGGATAAGTTAATACAGCAGGAAAAACTGGGTGATTTTAACACTGATTTTCAGTGCCCGCGATGATGCCGTGATGTTGAAAGCATTTATAGTTGGCCCATATTTCACAGCGGCGGCCCCTCCCGGCTGCCGGAACTCTCTGCGCCTCCCTGGGCCTATTTATCTGGCCGGCAAGGCCTCTGTCCCCGAGGGGAGGCCTGCGAGAGAAACGCAGCATCCGAGGCGAGTTCAGCTGCAGCGCTCACATCTGCACGGAGCCGCTGGCACTTGGGCACAGGGTCCCAGGCTGGTCGCGCAACCTGCTCGGAGCGGTCGCGACAGGGTGGCTGATGCCACACGCTGGCGATGGCTCCGCGTCAGGGACGCTTCTGACTTTAGCAGGTAAATAGACGTTTTTCATTCTTACATGCAACCCAGGCTCTTTTGGAGACGGGGCAAGAGCACTGGGGTGGGGCGGGGGGCTTCCACCGAGCCTTCGCTGCTGGGGTTCCCCTCAGACCGGCTCTCCCTCTTTTTAGCGAATACACTTTGTTAGGCGAAATCAGCTTTGCTAGCGAATGAAGTTGGCAGTTGTCGGCCGGCAGCACTGGGTGGGGCGCACAGAGGCCCCAGAGGCACCGGCCCCGCGCCCTCCACGCCCCGCCCCGCGGCCGCCTGCCGTCGCCCATCACCTCCGCCTCCGCCTGCCCAGACCCACAGCTACGGCCCCACACGCCCTCACCGTACAGACCCCCCGAGGGTCCCGGAAGCGGGTGATTTGGAAGCTGCCGAGGGGCGATGGGGAACCAGCACCTGACACTGGAGCACGAGAGAAGCCTCCAGCTGCTGGGGCTCCCAGAAAGGCCCCCCGACAACCTGCCAGACCTCAAGAGGGAGTCATCGGGGAGCCCCAACTTCAGCAGGAGGTAATAGGAGTTTGCAGATCAAGACAGGGATTCACGGGGGCCCAGAGAGAAGTGGGGTGAGGAGAGAACCCCGCCTTCCCAGTTGCCCGAGGTGAATCTGGCCCCGAGACCCCCGACCCCGGCCAGGGGCACACGGCCGTCCCAGGACAGAGCCAGCTACGCGGGAAGGGCTCTGCAGGACGCCTGCGCCGCATGTGGCCGGGCTCCGCACACGCCCCCCAGAGGTCCTGCGGGAGGGGCTGCGCTGACACTCGGCCAGCCCCGCCCGCGCCGCAGCAGGCGGGCACGACGGCAGGCCAGTAAACCATGAGGTGCTGATGAAGCGGCCCGTTAACTAACCGGGGCGCTCTGTGGGCGGGACGGGGCGGGAAATGGGCCGAGGCTGCAGTCCCGTGAAACAGCCGCCACCCGTCACTGGCGGTGAGGCCGGCCCAGCCCCAGCTGCGACCGCGGCACCACGACGAGTCGCTCTCCAGGGACGGGGGGAGCGCCGACTGCCCTCCTCCAGGACGGGGCGGGTCCGGCAGCGCCTGGCAGAGCACTGTGGCGCCAGCTGCCCGCCCCAGCCGGACGTGCCCGAACGCCCAGCCCGGCGCGTGCCCCAGTCTGCCACCAGCCGGCGTGGGCGAGGAAAGAGCCCCCTGGCCAGCTCATACATGCCCAGGGAGTGTGGATGAACACGGCGTCGGGGGCAGCGGCCAGCGTGGCCTGCTCAAGACCACCCAGAGCTTGTGGTCAGATGAGGTGGGCGAGGCACAGCCCACCTGCCGGGAGGACTCGGGCAGCAGCCCAACGTCTCTGAGCCTCACAGCGCCCTCTGATCATCAGCGAGAAGGTGCGTGAGTTCAGCCTCCAGCCTTTGTTGAAATGCACAAAAAAAGTCAAACCAGTAGATGACGGATGGATGGAGGATGAGTGGGTGGGTGGGAGGGTGGGTGGGAGGGTAGATGGATACACAGGGCGATAGAGACAGGTAAGCAAGCGAGAGGAGATTTACCACGGGAATCGGCGCACACGGCTAAGGAAGCTGGGAAATCCCACGATCCAGGCCTGCGGGCTGGGGTCGGGGGCGTTGATGCAGGGATTCAGCCCGAGTGCAGAGGCCCCAGGGCCAGCAGCTCCGATGCCCAAGGGCGAGGGGTGGAGTCTCCGCCGCAACAGAGACAGGCACGTTCCTCCTCCACCTCTTTGTCAGTCCAGGCTCGCGGGGAGGCCCCCCGCTCCAGGCAGGGGCCAGTCCTGACTCAAGGGCACGTCTGTTTGGAGACGCCGCAGACGCCCAGAAATCGCGGCCCGCCAGGCCGAGGACACTCAGGGCGACACAAACAGCGCTCATCACGGCACCCCCACACCCTGGGCGCTGCTCGGCCTGAGGGCTCTGCCCCGCGGCCACGTGGGGGAGCCTGAAGACAGCCGGGAGGAGCGCCCCACGCAGACCAGCGCGGCGGCCCCAGAGGGCAGGCGTTTCCCAAGGCCGGGAGGGGCGCTGGGAATTACTGTTTGATGGGTGTCAGCTAGAGACGTTAGAGAATGTTCTAGAAGCCCGGTGCAGGCGCAGTGGCTCGGCGACGCGAGCACACTTACCGCCACCACACGGCACATCTAGCGGGGCCCCAGGGTGGGCTTTACCTGTCTCGCCGCATTTACAGTGCGCCCCTAAAGCACAACACTTGTCTCAGCAATATTCCGGGGTGGCGAGCTGGAGTGGGGGGCACAGGGTGTCTCAAATGTGCTCCCCAAGGGTCAAGGTGCTCTTCCGAAAGAATCCCCTCGTGGAAGGCCCTCACTTAGGGGCGGGGTGACCCGCAGTGGCCTGACGTGGCCTCCCTCTTCCTAAGGCCGCACCCCTGAGACCCGGCCCCTCCCCGGGCCAGCGGGGGGCGGGGGGCGAGGGGCAGCGTCAGAGCACAGGTTTCTGTGGCTTCTAATCAAATCATCACAACAAATCTGAATTAGCCACGCGACGTGCACCTGCTGCTTTTAATCAGAGTCTTCTGCTCATTGGTGGCAGCACAAGAGAGAAAAGCTGGATGCCCCGCCGGAAACGAGACTGGGCCCGCCAACAGCTGACCCGTCCGTCGGGTTCCTGGGGCCGAGGCTCCTCTCGCTCGTCAGACCTGCCCGTCGCTCGGACGGCAAAGCTCCGGCGCTCTCACGCCAAGGCCACCGCCGTGCCTCGGAGGGACAGTGGGCGACTCCCGGCCGGCGAGGCCGCGCAGGGGCAGCCGTGTGCCTGGGCGCGGACGGGCCGGTCGGTCGACACAAAAATCAATCTGGAAGCTAGAAAGGGTGTCACGTATAAGCATCGCCGCCGATCCCCTCGGCCCCTCCTGTTTGCTGGGGTGTCAGAGCTCGTCCTGCTCGCCTTTGGGGGTGTTTCCCCCAGACCCCCGACGCCGGAGAGGTGCTGGTTTCCCGGCACCGGCGCCTTCAGGGACCTGCTCTCTGAAAGCGTCGCGGGTGCACAGGCGGCCGTGGGGATGCGAGTCCTTTAGATTTTTTTGTAGACTGAATGTGTCCCCCCAAAATTCATATGTTGAAGCCATGACCCCCAAAGGGATTGGCTTTGGAGGTGGGGCCTCTGAGAGCTTATGAGTTTAAGATGAGGTCGCGGGGAGAGCCCCTGGGCTAGCCCTTTCCCCCCGTGGGCCCCTGAGCCGGGGTGAGCAGCGGGACCCACAGGGCAGAGCAGGACCCTGGACCCCCCCTCCCCGCAGGTGCCCAGGCTCAGACCCGGGGCCCCCAAAAGTGGGAAAGTATTTGCTGGTTCATGCCGCGGTTCCCGGCATTTCGTCACAGGGCCCTGAGCTCAGACAGATGCCTGGGGGCTGAGGTAGGGCCCGTGACGTCAGAGGCATAGAGACCCGCGAGGCGTGGCAGGCCACGTCCTGGCTGCCCAGGTGCTGAGCGTGGCCGCCGCTGGGCATCAGTGAGCGGGCACAGCCAGGCCTTCGTACCCCGCCGCCGGCCGTCAGGGCTGTGGTGCTCGCAGCTCAGGGGACAGGCCCTCACAGCCGCCGGCAGGCTGAGCCGAGACCGCCAGGCTCGTGCTGCCCCAGCGCTAACAGCTGACCCCAAACGGTTCGGGGCGGAGAAGCGTCTGTGTGAATGCCGCACCGTCCACAGCAAAGCTCTCGCGCTGCACCGCGGCGCTCGCCCGAGGCCTTCCCGTGCGCCTGCGGAGCAGCCTGGGCTGCAGGGAGACCACCCGCAGCGGCCCCAGGTGGACAGGTGGGCGTCCCGGTAGGGCAGGCGGCGCGGCGGCGCTCGCAGGAGAGGAAGACGGGCCTGTGCTCTGGGAGAGGCGCCAGCGGGCAGAGAAGCCCTAGACCCCCTTACAGTCTAGCAAACACACAGGTGCTGCCCGGGGGGGCAAGGTGAGGCCACAGAGAGGCAAACGTCAGCTACAGGCTGAGGCTCATTTGGGGTGCAGTTTTCTTTCTGCCCTTGGTCTGACCTTTGCATTAAAGAACCTCAGGTCTTAGGAAAGACCACAGTGGAAAAAACACTCGTGGAGGGACCAGGGCGCCTGGGTCCTCGGCGCGAGCTGCTCCCTGAGACTCTGTCCCAAGCCAGGCTCCCGCCACACAGCGCCTCATTCCACCACAGTCCTCAGAGGAAAGGATTTTGATTCTCTCCTCTACACAGTAAGTGGAAAGAAACTTAAGAGCCAGACCAACTTCCCGCTCAGAGAGGCAGCCAGGAGACCGGCCCGGCCCTGCCCAGCGGCCGGACTCCTGCCACACGGCCTTGTGCCTCCCCTTCTCCCGGGACCAGCCAGCCCCGCCGCATTGCCTACTGGGCGCCGGTGTGTGCGCGTGGGTGGCCCAGGGCAAAGGGGAGCCCTCTTCCTGCGACCCTCGAGGCAGAGAAGCGGAAGGTGACCGCGGGGCCCCGGCCTGGTTTACTAGGAGACATGGGCGCCGGTGTGAGTTTTGTCAAAAGAGTAACTTGGGTCGTTCTGGGTCCTCTGAGGACGTCTGCATGTGTCGCACGAGCAGGGATAAAATATATGATTTGAATGCATCTGCTCGGAGAAAACATTGTCAGATAAAACCTCATAAACAGCTTGCAAGTGCTGTGATAGCGTCGATGCTTTTGTGAGCTGATAAAATTCAGTCAGGTCTTTGGGGAAATTGTGTCTCTGGAAAACCATTGTGTGAGATGCTCAGAACGGTGCTAATCCACTTAGAAGGGGCTGGAGGAAAGCTTGACTTTATCTAACATGAAAGCGTGCTGAGGTTGAATTCCTGCTGGGAATAGAAGCCAGGCAATGTGTGTTAAGGGGATCGCCCAAATAACTGAGCTGCTCTTCAGCCCGCCTTATGCTTTGTGCCAAATAAGACGCTTTGAGGAGAAAGTGACAAGCCCTGGGGTAGAGGGGAGCACAATTAAACTCAACACAGCAACATCTTACAGGAGCGACACACCCTTTTCGTGCCAAAAAGTGAGGGAGTTTTGAAGCACGGTGGTGGGATGGGGGCTGGCGTCTCGGGGCTCAACCAGAACATCCCGTTGCAGAGAGGAGCCTTCCTGCAACCAAGGCCACAGCGACTCATTCCTAGGTCACACAGAACAGCCTTTGTGTTGCTTTCACACACAGCAGAGGCCAGGGCGTGTCTGTGTACGATACAACCAGAGCACCTACAGAGGCGAAAGACTAAGTCAGACTCCAAACGGGCACAAACTGAGAGGCCACTGGTCCAAACCAAGTAACAAAGAGGGCAAGCCACCCATCAACAGAACCCAGAACACCCAGTTATCCGGAGAGAAGTCTTAGGAGCTATACGAACGATAAACTTTAGCCAAATCTGCCTTCCTATGCCCCAGTCCACTTCGTGACCAAGAAAATCTAACGCCTTTGTTCTCAACCCTGCTCCCCAAATCGGCTAACCTCCAAATCAATAATCCCTTCCCTTTTTAGTACAAGAATGCAGATTTGAGGCTTTCCTTCTGCCTCCTGGCCAGTCCACTTGTAATAAAGCCTTTTCTTTTCTCAAAACATGATGCCATAGCAATTAGGTTTATGCACATTGGTCAGCAAGCCTTTGCTCTGGAACACTGTCACCACATCCAACTGGTGCTGAACAATAAAGGGATTCCATCGACTTACACGATGAGGAGTCTGAAGAAAGTCCCAGAGCCTCCAATCGGGGCCAAGCAGCAGCTGCGCCAGGCCGGCAGGGTCCCTTCCCTCCAGCTCTCTGCTCCATCCCACCAGGTCTCCAGGTGCCTGCCAGGGAAGATGAATGTCACCACTTACAGCAAAATGGAAGGAGCTGGAAACTGTGTGTAGCAAAGCAGACCAGAAAGATAAAGACAAATATTATCAATAGACACTTTCACACATGAGTAAAATGAGGAATCCACGCAGATGAACTGGTGAAGCAAAATAATTATAAATAAGTGGACACTGATCTAAACTGAGCTTAAGGGTGGGGGGAGATGGTGGAAGGGTAGGTGGTAGGAGAAAATTATAATAAAATAAAACTCAAGGCCATCAAAGGGTATCCTTTATGACTTTTTTTTTCTTAAAGATTTATTTATTTTACTTACAAGCTGGGGTACAGGCCAGAGGCGTGGGGCGGCGAGAGGGTTCACCAGAGACAGAGTGGGGAGCAGAACAGGCAGATCAGAAACACACTGCTGAGGGGAGCAGCGGGCGAGACAGGAGAGGTCTGCCGCACCTTGTGGGATTCTCCCCGGCCGGGCGTCGAACTCGTGTCACCGCAGCCGACAGCTCCACAGCGCAGCGCTCAACGGCTGCACCACCAGGGAGGCCCGGAACCATCTTATTTTAAAAAGCAGCAGCCGCCAGCAGCCCTGGGGTGACAGTCCCCTCACTCTTGCCTGCCCATCCAGAAAGCACCATCTCTCCAGCACCGCCAGGAAATGCTGGACCCCTCAGGGGAGCAGAGCAGGGAAGGCAGCAGACGCGAGTAAGTCAGACAGCAGAGCAAACGCGGGGAAGAAAGCAGGAAGGCTGGGCCGAGCAGCAGAAGCCAGGCAGGAGAGCCCAGTGTTGGCTTCGAGATAAGCAACAGCACTAGCTTGACATTAGCTGGAAAAGAGCAAGGAGGTGCATAAAGAACCCTGGGAAAGCATGTGGGGGATGCACGGGGCACCCCGGCCGGAGCTCTCCCTCTGCCCCTCCACGCAGCTCTGAGTGGACGCACCCCGGGGTGAACCGAGCTGCCCCCCGCTCAGGCGCGTCCCTGTCCTCTGCCCAGCTCCACCCTGCTCCCGGGTCACGGCCACGCTGCACGGGAGCCGGCGACCCGCGACGATTCCAGACAGGACAGGGGCACGATGCTGACTCCCGCCACGTTGTCTATCGCTTCAGGGTCTTTTTCAGCAAAAAGAGAAGAAACGCAACACCTGTCCCCAGGAGCCAGGCGGGCGCCGGGCGCTCTGCCGGCAGCTGCCTCTTGGCTCACTGGGCCGACGCTCTCAGAGAAGCCATGAGGCATGAGTCACGCTGGGCAAGGATGTGCCCAGGTTAGTAACACAAAAAACAGACCTTTAGGCCATCCGGGAACTACCCGGCTGCCCCACAGGGCCCGGAATCGCCCTCCTGTGTCCCAGCGGTGGCCGGCACCGCGGCACACGCTCGCTGTGAAGGGTGTGGCTGGGCCCTGCCGACACCGGCGCAGTCAGTACCAGGCCGGCCTCGGGGAGGTCACCCAGGGCAGACACGCTGTCCCGTGTGCTAAGAGTGAAAACTCGTAGCACCAACTGCAGATATACCACATTAGCCCGGTATCACAAGGGGGAAAGTCTACTAAGCAGTAAGAACGCAGTTTAGAAGTTATGCCTTTGAATTGTGTGTTTGAAGTTATATTACCCTGTTTCTTAGGCAACAGATGAAAGCAACTCGAATAGCCCAATGTCATGGAACCTTCCAGAATATCGTGCTTTATGGTTTTATCATAGCTTCTTTTTTCTCCCCATGAATACAGTAGAGGCCTTCAAAATAAATTGCTCTCGAGTAAGCATTGCAATGCTTTATGTGCCAGACTTCCGTGAAACCTCTACCCAATTCTGTGATGTATCTAAAGATACACAGTATTGCAGAGAGGAGATGCGGAAAGCTTCAGTGAAGATTAATAGTCGAGGATTCTTTGCATAGAAACATCAGGGCAGGGTGGAAACAGAGAGAAGTGTCATCTCGAAGCAGCAGCCCCATCGGCAAGAAGCGGGCTCTAAGAGGACCCGTTTCCCTTGTCCGCTCTGCCCTGCTGAAGAGCAACGCTCACCTGGGCCTGCGGGCAGCAAGTGAGGCTCCATCACCCAGCGGGACCCTACAGCTGAGCAGGCGCTAGGTGAAGGCCACCCATGAGAGCTGACTCAGGTCATTTTTCTTCCCTCTGAAGAAAGAAAGTCCTAACACTAATTCGAAAGGAAATCACACTCTTGTGTTTGCTGCAGCACTATTTACAATAGCCAAGATGCAAAAACAACCCAGATGCCCCAAATAGACGAATGGATCAAAAAGTCGTGGAATATTACTCAGCAATCAAAAAGGACAAACCGCTGCCAGCTGCAGCAACATGGATGGAGCTGGAAGTTGGTCCAACCTAGCTGACGTTGGGCAGAAGGACAAAGAGAAAAGCCAGATGGTCTCACTCATATGTGGAATATAGGAAAAAAAACAAAAGGCAAAAAAAAGTCAAAATTAGCACGCTGACCACAGACCTGCGGCATCCAGCAAAGGAGAGGGTGGGGGTAAGACAGGGCAGGGAGGGACACAGGGGCTATGGGGATGGTTCGCCGGGGCTACGGTGCGAGAGAGCTATGGGGGCTACAACAACACAAGAAAATAAAATTTAATTAATAAAAAGTCCTAAGTCGACCACGAGGAGTGACTTGAGTGAGGCCAAGAGCCGCTATTACTTTGGGGCTGGGGGCGAGTGGGGGGCAGCTGAGGGGATGTGTTTAGAGACTGGCTTGGGGGCGATCGCCTCGGCTGCCTCACCTGCAGACGCCACAGCAATAAGCCCTCGTCGTAACCTCTGGCCACGCACACGCGGCGTTCTCGTGAGGACAGCGAGCCGGTGTGGGTGACACACCACCCAGCACCCTCAGGAAGGAAGCTGCTCAGCACCGGCGGGCACCGTCATTACTTCTGTCTTTGTTACGGTAACGATCGATCTTATAGTCATAAATTAACACGTCATTTTTCACTTTTCACCTGCTGTGAGTACTAATCTCCCCCCACCCCTGCCGGCACTTAATCAGTTTCTCAGTTGCCCCAATTTTAAAATGCTCTGAATATTTAGACTTTAGCATGATTTGGTTGAGCTGGACCCAGCCGTTCAGGCAGGCGAATCGGTCGCCCCCCAACCTCTCCTGTACCTCCCCCGCCGCTGGGGCCAGAGGCCGGGGTGCCGGCTGGCGCGGTGTGGATGGGAGAGCCGCAGGCGTCCCCAGGCCTGGCCTGCCCCAGAACAGTGGACCCTGTGCGGAGCGGGTGGCCTCACAGGCAGCCTGGAGAGCCCCGGGGCGTGCCCGGCCTGTGTGAGGCTTGGCCGCTCACGGGAAGTGCACTTTTCACAGGAAAGGCCAGAACCTAACTAGCCACCAAGCTAGTTAAATTAACTAGCCACTAAGCACTTGAACTCCAGCATCTTTCTGTCACCCCAGAGCCTCCCCTGCTCCAGCTGCTAAGCCGGAAAGCGGGAGAAGCCGCAGCAGAGGGGAGATGAAGGGCGGCAGCGAGTGAGCGCTGAGACGCACCCCCCGGAGAGGGGCCTGCCCGGCCCAGAGAGCCCGGCCCTTGGCTGACACCAAGACTGAATGAACCTGAATTATCTAATTAACTGATAAAATTGAATTAAGATGGTATCAGGAAATCCCAGATCTAGCACTGCCTCTCACAGCTAAAAACGGGGAAGGCTGCTTTGGGGAGAGAAGCCGCAGGGGCGGCGCAGGCAGCTGCCTCGGACAGCGGGACTCGGGGGCGGCCGCCCCCAGCCCTGCCCCGGCGCGAAGCCGCGAGGACGCCGCTTTCCTGCCAGCCGCGCCGGGTCGCGGCGGAGAACGGGGCGCACCCGCCTCGGCGACCGCCCTCCCGCCGCCGGCCCCGGCGAACCAGACCAAGGGCGACCCACGGCCGCCGCCAGAGTCCCCGCCGCGGGCTCGGCGTCTCCGCCTGCGGGGCCCTTCTCCGGGGCCTCCCGGGGCCGCGAAGCCCCGGCCCGCACTGGGCTGCCCCCGCCTCGCGCGGGCCACGGCGCAGGGCTCCGGGCGGGGAGCGCGGGCGGCACCCAGGGCTGCGCCCTTCGCGAGGGGCAGCGCCGCGCAGCAGCCGCCCCGGCCGGGCAGCGCCCCTCGGGGGTTTCCGGGGCGTCCCGGGCGCCTGCCCTGGGGACAGGTGGCCTGAAGCCGCCGGCAGGAGGGCGCAGCGGGCTCCCCTCCTCGGCGCGCAAGCCCAGCCCCTCCCCGGCGGGGACGCGAGGTCGCTCGGCGAGTCCACCCCGGCAGCGGGCGCCGCCCTGGACTCTGCGCGGACACTGGCGGTACAGAGCAAATCAGATCGTGCTTTTCCCTTCGGGAAACTGCACGAAACTCGGTGACCAGCTGGCTCCGTCCAGAACAGGCGAGGAGGGTCGGGCGCGCAGCCCACCGCAGCCCCGCTCCTCGAGGGCCAGTCCCGCGGCCTCCGCGCTCCCGCCCCTCACTCTTCGCTTCGCTTCACGGAACTTCTCACAGAGCTGCGGCGCAGGTATCTCACACTCCAGCCCTCCGCTGCAGCCTGAAGAAGCCCAGCGCGGCCGCCGGGGCCTGGGGAGCACCGGCGAGCACCCGGGAGCACCGGGGAGCACCGGGGAGCATTGCGGAGCACCAGAGAGCACCGGGGAGCACCCGGGAGCCCCGCGGAGCGCCAGCCGCCCGCACTCAGGGAATAGCGGCTGGTTCCGGAGGAAGCCCGAGCTGTCCTGAGCCCAGGACAGAGGGGAAGAGAGAATTGTAAACTGTCTTCCTTTTCAAGATCTCTTTTTAATCATGTACAACGTTTTCCTTTCATTTTTTTATTTATATGTTAATTCTTCTTGACAAGGCTCCACTCACAGAAGCTTCTTTAGAAGCTAGGAGCAAACAGAAAAAAAAAAAAAAAAAAAAACAGAATCCTTCTGGTAATGTTTGTTTTGTGAGATTTGACATGGTCCGAGGCCCAAACACTTGTGGTTTCATCTGGAGTTCAAGCACTTCAAAGGGAAGTTCATCTATAAAACTCCTTATCTCTCTGGTCACTCGCTGAATATTGACAAGCACCGTCACTGTCCCAGAGGGGACACTGATGCCGGAAAATAACTGTGACCGGAGAGATGAAAGAGGGTCCCCGCACCCTCCTCCCGTTCGCTCAGCCTCCCCTCCACCCAGACAGTCTCGGGGGCCTTCTGTCGGCCGCTCCTTCCGCCCCTTTTAAACCTGGGCTTGCTTGAACCTGCCAAAAGGCGAAGCATCTCGGGGACAGAGGGAAAGAGGAGAAAAGCCAGGCCCACGAGGCACTCGGTCTGAGCAAATTCAGGGAGATGTTCCCATTTGGGGGGTGAGAAAGGGGAAAGGGGGGGGCAAGACAGAGGCCGGAGCCCCAGGCAGGCTGGGGCTTGGGGAATAGGAAGAAAGCTTTTCAAGTTTGGGCTTTTAATCTATGAATCAAGCACTTTGGTCTTTCTCAAGAGACCCCTCCCGGCCCCCTTGCTCCCGCTTCTCTGACTTTGGGGCCAGGCTGGAGTCTCCTGCGCTGGCGGCCTTAGTCTCAGGCCGAGACGTGGACAGAGTAAAGATTAAGTAAAGATTAAGTTATTTGCGATCGACTTGGACTCTGAGTGCGTGTTCATCTCCAGCAGCTCCAGAGCCCCGAAGCCGGCGCAGACGTCACCGACAAGCGTCGCAAACGCAGTTGGCCACCACACGGTCCAGCTGCAAAGCGGCCAGGTCTAAGCAGCATGAGCTGCCCCTGGCCCAGCCCGTGAGTGACGGTCTAAGAGCTGAGCAGGAGGCCGGGGAGAGAGTGGACTGGACAGGACCCCGCCCGGCCCCGCCCACAGCCAGAGCCACGCTGAATCCAAGTGACCGTCAAAATGTCTGCTCTGGGTCTTTTAATTCTCAAACTCCACGAAAAGGATTGTTAAAAGTCGCATGGATGGGGAAGTTTCTTAAAGAAGGTGTAACCTGAAAAACAGAAGTAAGTGGAAGGAAGCAGGGGCACCTGTCGCGGGGTCCCCTGGGGCGGGGAGGGGTGAGCCTGGCCCAGCGGGCTCGAAGGGGTGTGGCCTCACGGTCCAGGGCCGGCAGGGTGACCTCGAGCCCCGCTTCCGTGACGGGGGCGTCTGAGCAGGGAGCAAGGAGACGAGAGACGGCCTCGGGCATCGGTGGGCTGGGCTGGCCGCTGGCTCCAGGGCCGCCTGAGCGAGCAGAGGCCTGCAGGACCTCAAGGAGCTTCCGGGGGTTACCTCCCCACCCCCCGGTGCTGTACTGTGTCCCCCAGGGGCCAGGGACTGCCCAGGGACCCCCTCAGTACTGACAACGCCCCTTCTCTCGGATGCCCCAGTGTGGAGGACACACGGAGCGCCCGCCTCGCGACGGCTTTTGAGCTAGTGGTCCATGAAGTTATTTTCCAATGTCATTAAACTTCGGTCGTCACCGTGTCTGCAGCAGACTGAGCTGCCCAGAGGAGCAGACCCATCGCCTGCTTCAGGAAAGACTCGTGACGGGGAAGCGGCTGCCGGAGTTGGGGAGCGCAGGGCTGTCCCCTGCGAGCCCGAGGCCCAGGAGAGCTGACGGCCCCTCCGTCCACGTCTCGGCCTGAGACTAAGGCCGCCAGTGCAGGAGACTGCAGCCTGGCCCCAAAGTCAGAGAAGCGGGAGCGAGGGGGCGGGAGCACACAGAGGCCCCGGCCCCAGCACTGGCCGCGGTGGCCGAGTCCTTCCTCCACCTTCTGGTCCTACTCAAATCCTCAGGAGACGGGGCGAGCCCTCCCCGGGGCGCAGGAGGCTGTGCCTCGCCCGCAGGCCGAAGGACAACTGCACCTAGAGACACTTTAAGGACTTTAAGGACCGCACGGATGCGGCGGGCCAGGAACACCGACTTGCTGCTAAGGTCGCCGCGCCCGACCCCTCCGCACGCCCCGAGAGAAGACCAAGCAGGTCACGGAGAGCGTCTGGCTGACGGACCCGCGCTTTGCTCGGGCAGCCCTGGTGGGTGCGTCCCGCAGGGTCCCGGCGCGGAGCGCGACAGCCCAGCACGCACAAAGGTGCTCGTGGCCTCCGCGTCCAGCGCAGAACTGACCCCGCCCGGCTGGCCCCGCCCGGCGACCACCGCTGTTTTCGCTTCATCTGAGCGTGTCTCTTCTGTTCGTTCCTTCTCCTTCTGTTAGGCTCTGGGAGCACAGCTGGCCGGGCACCTGTGCGCACGATATCGAGACCTCAGAGGTCACTCTCGCCACCCCCCGCTGAGTTCTCTGCTCCCAGCCTCCCCCGTCTGCTGGCGCCTCTGAGACAGTCGAAGGGTTTGACTCTCCTTCCTCCAGAACCTGAGGGGCAGGGCCCTAAGGAGCCACAGAGGCACGAGGCCCCGCACTCCTGGGGCTGGGCAGCGGGAGGGACCCCGGAACTCTGCAAGGGTCGGGAAGTGAGGGCCCCACCCGGGCAGTGGCCGCAGAGAGGAGGACTCCACACGTCAGTGCTCAGGGCCCCGGGGAAGATGCTGTCCGCGGCCGCTGTCCACGGCTGGGCGCTGCTGGGCACGAGTGCTGGACAGTCCACACCTCGAGGGCGATGTTCTGCCCTGCCCGGCTGACCCGCGCACAGTGGCCGCCGCGGCTGGGTCACGGCACCCGGGGGCCCACTCCCCATTTGGCCCAACTCATCTCTACGGACTGGAGGGGATGTTACTAACACCAAGAAATAACTTGGCTCTTTAGCTAAGAGAGTCCTTTGAGATACCTGACAAAATATTTAAAACCAGGGAATAAGAAAGAGTGTTGTGAGTCTCCATTTCACGACAGCGCATGTACCGGAACACTCGGGCTGGGCCCCATCTGAAAGCCCTTTTGCAGGCCTCAGGGTATAGTGTATAATTTGCACTCTCATTTCCTCCAAAGAATAGTCCTCATTTTTCAGAGGAAAAAGAACACCTTTACTGTTGAGAAAAGGGCATCAAATTATTGATGAACTCTTAAAGCTAATTGAAAAATTCAGCAATCTGGATATTTCCTAATTTGGCATAAGTTAAACTTTCTTTTTTCTTAATTTCTTACGACTCACAGTTCTGGACCAATTTTGCAGACTGCAAACAAATCTGTAAAAATAACCTGATTGACCCCATTGGCTACTGACCAAACAGAAGGCCGTATTGATGAAATCCTCAACTTCCCGTGTTATTATCTGAAGCCAACAATACGTTCAGAAATTTGAGAGGAAATTAATCAGTGCAGCAAAGTGAGTGATACAGTGCCATCACTGCCGGCAAACAAGCTCATTAAGACACTTCAAGCTCATTAAAACTTAATAACATCAGAGCAAATAGTTCCATCCCCCCAACTTCTGGAGATTAAATCCGCAGTATATTGCCATACATATTATTACATATTATTTTGCAATTATGTGTGCATTTCTCTCTTCTTCCTTCTGCTGGATTTCTCTACACGACAAAAACAAGAAGAGGAATATTTGAATTTATATTGAATCCGTGCATCTGTTAAAACAACGCAGTGCTTGGTCATTTAAATGAAAACTGGCATTCAGACGGCGCCGGGGATGGAGCACTAGCTCGGGGGAGACGCAGCAGCAAACGCTCTGTGTGCTCTCGGCGATTCAGTCAGCTCCTCCCAGCCTCCAGCACAATCCACGCAAATACCAGCAATTCCCCGGAACCGCTGCCCGCTTCGGGGAAGGGACAGGGCCAGGGAGCGGGGCCAGCTGAGACCACAGCCCCAGGCGGAGGACACCACGCGGTGAGGGTGGCAAATGGAGCAGAGGCTGGGGAATGGGAGACCCCAGCAGCGGCACCCCCCCTCCCCGGCCCCTGGGGCGACAGAAATGCCAGGGAGGAGACCCGAGTCTGAGCCGTGCCCAGCCCTGACCACGGGCGCCAGTCCAGAAAGCTGGCGTCCACAGCACCGCGCCCCGACTGGCACAGCGGGGTTAACGGCCAGGCCCTGAGGAGTTAGCAGCACGCGAGGGCCTTTCTCGGGCAACCTCTGCAACCCCCAGACAGGCCGCGGGCATCAGAAGTCTTGCGTGGTGGAAGCCTTTATCAGAGGGCTGTAAATCCCCGTGAGCACGAAGGGGTGGGGTGCCGCTTTCAGAGCTGTTAAAGGAATCCAAAGGAGCCAAAATTAAGCAGTTTTTTGAAACGCAGGCATGCCAGCACCCCCGCGCCACCCGCTTATTCGTCTCAGGCACGATTTGACGCCTACGTGTGCTGGAGGCGGACACAGAGAGCAGCAGGCCGAGGGCGCGGCAGCTGAGCCCGCTGTTCTTCGTCACCGGCCGCAAACTGTCAGCCCGAGACAACCCTCGGCCCGCGGCCGGCCCAGCAGCCTTCCGCAGGCTGTCCCAGCACCTCGGCCTCCACCCCCCGGGGTGTCCCCGCCCCGCGGCAGGCCCCAGGCCCCAGGCCCAGGCGGGGGAAGGCCCAGCCCCTCTGCCAGGCCGACGTGCACAGCCTCTCACCCCCACGCGCCCAGGGCTCGGCCCGCCGCACCCCTGCGGCTGGCACCCCGCGGCTCAGCACACGCTTATCAACCATGAGGCTCGTTCCCGACCACGCGGGCAGCAGAGCCGTCCGCCCTGAGTGTCCTCTGGCTCCGCCGGAACTGCTAGCCCCGGAGGGAAACAGCCAAACGCGGACGCTGACACGGCCGCGGCCCGGCCGCCTGCGGGAGCGGAACTGGGGAGCGTGTTCCAGGGAGGGGTCCCGCACCCGCGTGCGGTGAGGGGCGGCGTGTGGAGGCCGCCTGGGGCTGGGGACACTGGAAGGAAGACGAGGCTTGGGCAGGGCACAGGCGGCTGAGGGCTTCCCTGAGCTCTGCCCCAGAGTGGACACCTCCCGCCAGCCCACGGGCTCACCACCGCTCGGCAGCGCCGGGCCGGGCCGGAAGACGCGACGCGGCGCCGGGTACCCCGGGGCCTGGGGCTCAGCGTCTCTGCGCCGGCCGGGGGGCGGGCCAGGAGGACACGAGGGCGGCCCCCGACCCGCTCACTCCCGGGGTCGGGGTCCCCGGCCCGGCTCCTCCGCGGGCACGACGGTGCGCAGCTGCCGGCACGGCCCGCACGCCCAGCCCGCAGCCGCCCCTGCCTCTGTGCGGCGCTGTCCTGCCACTGTCCGCTGGTCCCCCCGACGCCCCGACCCTGACAGGGGGCGCGTACCCCGCTTGCGGCCCAGTCCCCTTTGCGGCTTGGTGCCCCCGCCGTCCTCCCTGCTGCGCTCTCCCCTGCCTGGGCAGGAGGCGCGCGGACGCCCCCGGCCAGCCCCACCGGAGCGCGGGCTTCACCCGTCCGCCTCTGCCTGGAGGAGAATCCAAGATGCGCTGTCCAGACAGCGGCGGGGCCACGCCCCGGCGGCCTTCACTGACGTGACATTAAAGGCGTGGGGTTCCGGGGGGCTCGCGGGAAAGAAGGAAGGCTGGAACGGGAAAGGGGGGCCCGCCAGGCACGGAGCTGCCTCTGATTCTTGATCCTCGGCTACTCGCAATCCTGAGCCAAGGTGGAAACTGTCAAAACTCGGCTTTGGATTAGAATCGCCCCATCAGAGAGCTGCCAGAAACCTCCGGGCGAACGCCGCGCCGCCGTGCGTCTGCACCCCAGCCCCAGCCCAGCCCCAGCCCCGCGCGACGCATCTGCAGAGCGCCGCTTCCCGGCGGGAGCGCGAGTTTGAGGAGGGGGCGGGACGGGCTGTCCCCTGTGGACACCGAACCAGAGCGCCCTGGAGCCAGCCAGCTCCTGCGGCCGCGCGGCACCGTCTGCGCACGTGATTCTGCGGCTGCCCCGGCCAGCGGCAGAGCGACCCGGACCCGCCATCGGGCGAGCGGGAACGCGCCTGCCGCTGAGGGCCATGTGGGGCCTCCCTGCAACATCTGAGGGACAAAACACTGAGAAACAAAACCGCACCCCGACTGTGCGTCCCTCTGTCCACGGCGCCCTCCACTGGGCGTCACAGCATCAGCGCGAGGCCACGAGAAAAAGCCAGCGTCTCCAGCCACGTGGACCTGGCCGATTCTGCTCACGCACAACCCCCAAGGCCCAGTCCCGCCGAAACCGCCCTTCGCTTCTCACCTCTGGCGACGCGCACGTCTGGTGCCGTCGCTGCCTCAGGCTCACCGCCGTGAGAACGGGCCCAGCTGCGCGCGGATGTGCGCGCAGCCTCCCGCGCTCACCGCAGCCCGCGCGCCGGCGCAGCGCACACCCCGGACCCCCGCCTTCAGCTCCCACCCCCGATCTTCGCCCGGGGACTGACATGGGGCTGCGGGTTTGACCTCGGGCTTCTTGATCCACTAGGCTGTGTCCGAGAGGACGTCCGGCCGGCAACAGCCACCAAGGCCTTCTGCACGGGCGCGGGAAGTGCCCGCCCCGCACGGCCGGCAGGCAGGGCGGCCGCCAAGCTGGGGGGCGGGCAGGCACCCCGGCCAGCACCTGCCAGCATGCCCCAGCTGCGCGCCCCAGCACAGCCGCACCCCGCGTCCCTCGCGGCTCTCCCGAAACCTGCCCCTTCACGCGACAGAAGCGCGGCCTCGCGGTGGTCTGGGGCCGGGCGCCCTGGCCTGCCCCGCGGCCCCACGGCCCCCAGTGCTCTCCCCAATCTCAGCAAGCCCCCCCCCCGCGCCCTCGAGCGCGCCACCTGTCCCAGGCGAGGGGCGCGCCCCTCTCTGCTCCTCGCCCCACTCCCCGAATGCGCCCCCTCCCCCGGGAGCCGGGCGGCCGGCCACCACGAGGGCTTGTGCTCCGGCGGGGCTCCTCGGCCTCCTGCTCACAGGGCGCGGCCCCAGAGCACGGACTGTCCCACGTGGGCGCTGCGGCATCGAGGTGCTCGGAGAGGCTTGTTGCTGCAGACGGGACGCTGAGCCCGGCTGCGGGCGGCTCCAGGCCCAGGAGCTGGGAGAGGCGAGAGGCAGGGGCGGGGTGCGGGGGACACGGCGGCACGGCTCCAGCGGGCCGAGAATGGAGGAGGGAGGGGCGAAGCCGCGGCCGGGCTGGCCCCCGGCGCGCTCGCGAGTCCGCAGTGGCCGCCCGCGAGACGACTGCCTGAGCTGATTTTGCCTATTGAACATACCGATTTCTCGTAACAAGATCCAAGAATGGAAAAAGCATCAGACGGGACAAAAGCTAAGGCGGCAACGCCCGCTCCACCGCCCGGCCCCTTGCTCACGCCCCTCGCAGCAGCCGGCAAGACAGGCGCCCCGCTGCGCCCAGGAGATTCACGGGAATGTTCACGTTCCCTTCGGGCCCCTTTGGGGAAAGAAAGAATAGGGGACCACGTGCTCTCGTCTCTGCGCTGGAAGGGGGACGCAGCTGGGCAGCTGGGGAGACACCAAGGCCACGCGCAGCAGAGCGCGCCCTGTCCAGATGGCGAGGTGGTGGCCGGGTCTGAAGTAACCACTCCGTGGCCATCCTTTTGCCTCACAAAGGGAAACTCCAAAGCAGAATCCCCCGAAAGTCCTCAGTGCTTAACCGGGAGCCTCTCCGAGTCCCGGCAGCCCGGCTCCGGCTCCCCCGCCCTCCTCCCCTCAGACGCAGAGATGCGAACCGGCCTCACGGGGACTCGGTCCGTGTCTACTTTTGAGATGATGCGTGCACTGAGGCTTGTGATATTATTTCAAAGATTCTGAGGGGACATAAAACGCATCTACATTGATCAAAGCCATTACATTCCACTAAACTCTGTCTCGGGGAAGGGGAAGGGCAGCCGTACTGGGACGCGTCCTTATTTTCCACCCGATCGGCACTGCTCACGGCCCCGCGTCTGCGGTGCCGTAATGGCCTCTCCAGAGGACCGAGGATGCTGAATGCGAAATTTAAGGACCTCTGCAAGCACCACTCACCCTCAGCACTCCCTGGGTGTCCCACCAGGACAGTTATTCCGCAAGGCAGCCCATGGGAAACTGTGTTCCAAGGACTCTTCAGATTCTTCTCCTCCAACCAGGATTCTGCGGCGCAGCATCTGGGAAGCCTGCCCCGCACGTTCCCGCTCCCGGAACGTCCACCACCGGCTGACCGGCTACTCCTGGGTCACCTGGAGTGCGTCGCCCGGAGCACACGCCGAGGAGGTGCTAGTCCTGATGAAACGCCGCTTGGAAACGCACCTAGGGAGTCTGGGGAGAAGCTCCACGCGCAGCACAGGAGCGATTTCGCGGGCGCCGCCTTGGCCGGCCCTGCCTCGGGACCGCCCAGCGCCGGCTCCTCTGTTCTGGGCAGCACGTGTGTCCCCGCGCACCTGGCCAGCCTCCTGCCCTGTCTGCCTGCCTGGAGGGGCCAGGCCCTTCCTTCTGCAGCAAGGAAGGGCTGTGGGCCAGTGGCCAGCACCGTGGCCGCCACTCTGGCTCCGTCTGCCGTCCCGCGGAGGTGCGTTTTCCTGGGGACCGGCCCCGGGGTGCAGTGCGCAGGAGCCCCGACTCCCGCCCGTGACAGGCAGGACAGCGCTCGCTGACGCTGTGGGAAATGTGGTCTTAAGGCTCCACCTTCTGAGGACCCCCCATAACAGAGCGTGGGGGCGGAGAGAGGGGACCGGCGGTGAGCACCCGCAGCGGGAGGAGGCCGCGGAGAGCACAAGGCACAGGCCTGGGGCCACACCTTCCATCAGGACACAGGGGAGGTGGGGACTGGCCAGTCTTGGACGCAGAGGGGACGCGGGCTGCGGGGGGAGGGGCATGGCAGGCTCAGTTCCGTGGCCAGAGCTCACCGGCTGACCACAGCTGCCACGGAGGCTTCATCGCCAGGGCTTGCCGAGCGGGCCAGGCCTCTCACCCCCAAAACATAATCCAGAGGGGGTGTCATCATCGATGACTGCAGGTGCGCACCCCCATCCCCCTCCCAGGCGCACCCCCTCCCCAGCGGCGGGTCCTCCTCTTAGCCCAGCGCCAGACCTGGACGCTTGTCCCTCACGCCTGGGCACTGACGGCCACCTGGGGTGGCTGAGTAGCCTTGGGAGGGTGCTCAGACCCCACTGCCGGGCGACGCCAGTGGCAGGGGCGCGCAGAGAAGAGGGGCGTTTGCGCACGACCCGGAGTGAGCGCAGATGGGGCTGGAGGGGCGGGCGCGTAGGGCAGGGGCAAGGACGGATGTGGGGCTGCGTCCTGCAGGCTGCAGGACAGAAAGGGACACGCAGACTAAGCCAGAACAGGCCCCGACACCTGCTGCGGACTGAGGGGCTCACGGGCCCTGGTGGTGGCGTGGGGTGTGACACATCTGAAGAGGCGGGGCTGTACCCCGAAATCATACACTGTTGTCAACCAACGTGAGCTCAAGAAAAACAATTCGATGTGAAAAGAAAGGCCCCTGTGCAAGGAGCCGGTCACCAGGACTTTCGGGGGCCGGTTTCATCACCCCCAAAGCAAAGGACTGGAGCCAAGGGGGGGCTGGCACATGCGGCGTGGGTGCAGGAGATTCGGGCTCGGCGCTTGTGAGTGTGACACAGGTGCGGGGCAGGGTCTGTCCATCACGCCCTGACGGCTTCTCGGACGCCTCTGTGAGCCCTCCGTCACAGCTAAAGATGGACTCCTCGGCTTCTGAACGTCTGTGTTAGGAAGTAAGACACAGACCCCGCCCCATCTGCGGAAGAGGCAGGGCGGAAAAGACCCTCCCAGGCTGAGTGGAACTTGACAGGGAAACTGAGGCGAGCGAGACGCCAGGGGAGCAGCAAGGGGGGGCCCAGCTGGACTCGGGCGGGGCAGGCGGCCTGTGATTTCTTGGAAATACATTTTCTGCTCCCCCGTTTCAGTCATTTCCACGTCAACGTCCTAGAAGCTGTTGACTGTTCAGGGCGCGGGCACTGCAGACGCGCAAGGCCACACCCTGGAGTCACAATGATCTTTTTAAATGTGACCATCAGGTGTGCATATTAGCTCCAAGACATACACCTGGATTTTACAGAATGTTATGATGCAACGCTGCTTCAATAAACAAGTGTTAAAAGATTTATCGTCGATAAGACGTTTCTGGCTCGGCAGGGCGACTCCACTGCATGGAGACGCTGTTGCAGGAAGGGGGAGACTTTGTCGTAGTCACACTCGAGAGTGGAAACAGGCTCTCTTCTTACACTTACATGTTAACTTTCTTTTGCAGAACTGAAGATCCCTGGTAAATCCATTCTAATTATTCATACCCTAGGGCTATCGCTAAATGCATGTTTAAAACTAGATATAAGCGTGCACATCCTGAGAGAAAAAAGCTCTAATAAAATAGCACAGATGCATTTATAACAAATTTCTGAGTTAACTCAAAAGTAATTAAAAAACACTCTGAAATAGCTCATTGTCATTTCGCAAAATTCAGCTTCATCTATCAAGAACAGTTAATCAAATTTCACTTTTTCATGAAGTCCCAGCATATAAAATTGAGGCTTGATGAAAGTTAATTTAGAGTAAGATACAATATTATTAAAAAAAATATTAAAATATCCTTGTTAGTAAAGGGCTAATATAAAGGCTTAGGCTTGCGTAATGAATAGCAGCTTGGTGTTAAGTCATCCTAATGGCTTCCAAGAGCATAACAGAAGTTAATGCAGCCCAGGAAAAAAAGCCAAAACTTTTGGTGCTTCCTACAGAAACAGCTTCCTGACTCAGTACAAAATGCAGGTCCTTACCAGTCCATGACCAGGAAGTTCATGGGCAGCCTCAGCTGAAGACTCACTCAATATATTCTCCAGATGGCCGACAAGTTCATAAAAGGCTAAATAAAAAATATTACATAATTCAGGGCAGCGCAGTTTCTTGGGGACCAAGATGTTCCATAACTTATGACCCTGTTTCTGAAGCACAGATGTATCGGGGTGTAGCTGAGATGACCACACTTTACCCCCACATTTCTACAAATTAAACATGAATTACTTTACTTTCTGGGGCGTATTCCAATGCCTCTTGACAAGATTTTATACGGCCACTTTGTGGCCCACAGTATTATTAATGACGAACATGAGCTTAAAAACCTAGCTGACCCATTCCAGGGCAAAACCCTCACGTGAAATGTCCCTTTTCCCCAATAGGGTAATAATGTTGTGTATTTACGATATTAAAATTATACCCACTCCTCCCATTAATTAATTAGTTTAATTCTAAAGATGCAGGAATAAGATATTAAGAAATCTGTTAAGCTGGTTCTATCAATGAGAAGTAGAAATGATTTCTGTACTTACAATGACTCCAAAAGAAAAAGGGAAATGCATCGGCCGCGCAGGTCCGCCGCCAGAACCCGAAACAGCCCCGCCGCCCTGGCCCGCGTTTGCGCGGAGGCCGAGAGCCGGTGCCGACAGAGCCGCGCTACCGTCGGGCCGAGTTCCGACGCTCAGCCGCCCGGCCCACCTGCCCCGCGCACCTGCCCCGCGCGTCCGCACACCTGCGCCGCGCGTCCGCACACCTGCGCGTCTGCACACCTGCGCGCCTGCACACCTGCGCGTCTGCACACCTGCGCGCCGTTCCCGCCGCTGAGCGAGGCCGGCAGGACGCAGTCATGGCGGCGGGGGGGGGGGGGGGGACCAGAAGAAACAGCAGCACAGAAGCTTCTGGAAACGGGGCTTGAAGCCTGACGTGCTCCCGATATACAGCAAGAGCCTCCCTCCCTCACGCCCCCCATCCCTCTCTGTCTCTGTCTCTTTTTCTCTCACTCTGTCTCTTGCTCTGTCTCTCTCACTTTCTCTGTCTCTGTCTCTGTCTCTCTGTCTCTGACTGTGTCTCGCTCTGTCTCTCTCTGTCTCTCTTTTTCTCTCACTCTGTCTCTCTTCCTCTGTTTCTGTCTCTTTGTCTCTCTGTCTCTGTGTCTCTCCTCTCACTGTGTCTCTCGCTCTCTCCCTCTCTGTCTCTCTCTGTCTCTGACTGTGTCTGTCTCTGTCTCTCGCTGTCTCTCTGTCTCTCCCTCTCTGTCTCTCCCTCTCTGTCTCTCTGTATCACTCTCACTCTCTCTTTCTCTGTCTCTCTCTGTCCCTGTCTCTCTGTCTCTGTCTCTGTCTGTATGTCTGTCTCTCTCTCTGCCTCTCTGTATCTGTCTCTCTCCCTCTGTCTCTCTCTCTCTCCCTGTCTCTCCCTGTCTCCCTCTGTCTGTCTCTCTGTCTCCCTCTGTCTCTCTCTATCTCTGTCTGTCTCCCTCTGTCTCTCCCTGTCTCTGTCTCTCTGTCTCCGTCCCCCTGTGTCAGTCAGCCCCGGCATCACACATCACTGACCGACAGCCTGACCCGGGGCAGGTGCGTCCCCCGGACAGCACGCTTGGTTCTCAGGACAGCGGGTCAGGTCAGACCAGGGCGCTTCCAGGCTGGCTGCTCGCTGAGACCCGGTGCAGGCCGCGCCCAGCGGCGGCTCTCTGCAAGCGCCTGCTCCCCACGGGGGCCACGGCAAGCACCACCCCTGCCTGAAGACACACGCGCGGGCTCTCCCCAGAAGGCTAACACTCCCTCGCTCCACAGCTGGCTAAAGCGCCTCCTGAGCCGCGGAGTCTGATGGAGAATCAATAGCCTAAGACCATTAGCATATTGATTAAGTGTAGAGAAAAACTGTGCCTCTTGGAGAAACTGCTCCCAGCTGTAGGGGAAGACCCTGCATTTCCTGGAATGAATGCAGAGGGCAGAAAGAGCTGAGAAGGCTGCAGTTTTCTCTTGTGGGCTCCCCAGAAAGAAGTCGCATCGCCTCCGCGGTTCACCAGTCTACACTGATAGCCACGCAGTCTGAGAAACCCTGAGTGGACACATTTTCTCACCGTGACCATTACTCTGATCAGAATGCACAGTAAACAGCACACACGTTCCGCCCTGGGCCCGGACAGAGAACCCCCAGCACATGGAAGAGGGTTGCCTTTTACTTCCACACCAAACAAGGCCTTGGCCAACAGGATGCCGCTTCCCATCAGCTCCTTCAAACACGAAAAGTTCCACTGGACAACAGGATGTGGCAGCAAAATATTCTCAGGATGTCAAGTAAAAGATCAGCATTTTTAGACCCTGAAATTTCAACCACTGATCATTCGTGGGTTTTCCAAGCAACATTTTTCCCAACATTTCACAGTGTATGCCAGTGTTATTCAAAGAGAATGGGACCCTGTCCTCAGCGTGGAGAACATTCTCCCACTTAGCCCTCAAAATTCTGTACACATGAAGAATCACGCCACATGTGCAGAGACAAGGACTCAGGGGACGCACCGCGCGGACCAGCTCTGCCCTCACCACGGCCACACTGCCGCGGAGACAGGGCCTCTGTCTTGCCTTTTTCTGCATCGACCTTGCAGATGGGGCCGCCTATTATTTTATGATTTGCCAGGTTCTTGCTTTACACAACATGCACGTATTTGTTTTCTTTTTCAGCAATATTTTAATTCGATGAAAGAAACATCTCTGTGATATCACACCGTCTCCATATTTTAGTCTTTTAATGCACAGTCTTAACCACCCAGGAACAGCTGTGGTTAGACCATGAGGAATGAGGTGAGTTTTGTGTTGTTTACCAAAAAAATGTCAGTGCCTTATTCAGGACAGGGTTTAAGGCGGGCCTTGTCCATGTGAGAAGTCCAGCTTCTCACTGGGCACAGGACATCTCCAGCCTCCCACAGAGCTGGGTGTGCCTTGGAGGTGGCAGTGTGATAGAGATGAAGCATAGTCCAGCTTCTGAAATTTCTCCTTAAAATATAGTTGGCATAGCTTCTACTTCTGATAATGACAGGTTAGGCAAATCAAACCAACATTCCTATGGAGAAAGATGAGAAAAGCCAGACAAGTTTTAAAGTCTGCCTAGAAGCACTGAAGAGCTAAGAAATCATTGCATATTCACAAGGCCATGACATAGAAGAAAATGTTCCCCTGCAGAGACAAGTCCAGCACTTTGAGCTGCCTTTCCCCAGGGTCTGTGTACCAATCGCAAGAATTAGTTGAGAGGCTAAGCGTGCTGAGCAGAACTTCTTAATAGCCTCAAATAGCTAGTAGCACAAATACTAGATTTCAGAACCTTTAAGAAGAAGGAAAATTAGAAAAACAATCTCTTTGAGTTGGACCCAAAAACTACAGCTTTTCATTAAAGATGAACCAGAAACAGTCTGACCCTCACAGAAAGGAAGTCTGGTTTTATATAATCTCAATCAATAAGATCGTTTATGGTGATCCAGGCTAGCTTGGCCAATAGCCCTAGCAATGAGCCATAAGCAAATACACATCCTTTTGGAGAAAAGATACATCATCCTAAGTCTCAAATTGTTGCCTCAATTCTCCATTTGTAATGTCCCAGGCACACAATAAAATTATACCATATAGGAAACAGGACCACATGATTGAAAAATAAGAGAAAACAGACAATATAAACAGACCCACAGGGTATCTAGAAAACAGTTATGTGATACAGAATTTAAAATAAATAGGCTCAAAATTTTCAAGGAGATAAACTTAAACCTTAATAAAGTTGGCAAATAAATGGGGGGGAAAAGAAAAATTATAAAATTGAAAGAGAAATTAAGAGTTTAAAGGATAAGCTTAAAAGCAGATAAGATACCATGGCATAGAACATCAGTAAAGTGAAGACTGATCAGAAAAATGCATCCACAATGAACAGGAATAAACAAAAAAGACACACACCAAAAAAAGCATAAAGTAGAGAAAAGATACAATGAGAAAGAACCAGGTATATTGATTTGAGTCCCTAGAGGTACAGAAGAGAAATAGTGGAGCAGAATCACTGCTTAAATACATAAGCCCTGAAACGTTAATATTCTTAATGTTCAAGAAAGTCATCAGGATATAGACTCAAAAATCCAACATATCTCAAGAATGATAAAATAAAAAGAAAACACACTGTAGAGGTTTGTAGGATACACGTCCTATGTCAAACCAGATGCTCCAAATGTGCCCTTATTATTAAATATAGTTAATGGTCTCAAAGTGAAGTTTAAGGAGGGCCCTAGATCTAATGATTGGGTCCTTATAAGACGAGAAGAAGACACAGAGCAGGAGGCCACGGAAAGATGGAGGCAGAGACTGGGGTGTCGCTCCCACAGCCAAGGAATGAGTGGGCCCCCAAGAAGACACAAGTAAGGACTCTACCCTGAGCTGCAGAGGAAACACGGCTCCTCTCACACCTGGATTTCACTCGTAATACTGATTTCAGATGTCTGTCCACCATTGGTTTTTGTTTTGTTTTGTTTTAAAGATTTATTTATGCATACAAGATCTGGGGTGCAGGCTAGAGGAGTGGGGTGGTGAGAGGATTCACCAGAGACAGAGTGGGGAGCAGAACAGGCGGACTGACTGAAATACACTGCCAAGGGGAGCAGCGGGTGAGGCAGGAGAGGTCTGCTGCGCCATGTGGGAAGCTCCCTGAGGGGGCAGATAACTTCATAGGCTGAGACTTAACCCCTTGCACCACCAGGGAGGCCCTGTCCACCATTGTTTTTAATGCATTCTATTTGCTTTTCTCGTTCGGTTGGTCTTCATTTATTCCCACAAGGAATAGAAGGGAATTTCTTAGTCTGATAAAAGGACGTCTATAAAAACCTATGACAAATTTCATACTCAGTGGTGAAATAAAGAAAGTTTTCCCTCTGGATTCTGAAATGAGACCAAACTACATTTTAGCACCATTCAATTCAACATTACACTTGAGGTCCTGACCAGAACCATAAAACTCCCATTTTTGCAGAAAGCATGACTGGGTGAGAGTACTTTCCAATAAATCTACTTATAAATTATTAATTCAAGTATTGAGTTTAACAGGGTTGCTGGAGACAAGACCAATATACAACTCAATTCTGTTTTTATGAATAAGCAACAAAATTTTAAAAATACAATTTAAAAGGATATTATACACAATAGGTCAAAAATATCAAATGTCTAAATAGAAATGCATACAACTCTCTGCAAGGCTACTACAAGAGAAATTAATAGATTGAGGAAAATGTTTAAAAATAGAAACTATTGAAAAATACTACTTGTTGTGGTAATGACACAAAATCTCTCCCAAATTATTTTCAAATCAATACAATTTTAATCAAAATCCCAAAGGATTTTTCTGTGCAAACTGAGAATTGATTCTGTTTTATATAGGGAAAAATGCCAAGATGCACTAAGACAGTCTTGAGAAAGAACCTCAAGGTGGGTGTCCTACATGTAAAGATCTGATTGAAAGCTACTAATTAAAATATACCTACTCATCTACGAAAATGAAAGTGATAAATAAGCTCACTTAAAAACAAAGAGTTCTTGGTTAAACATATGTGTGAATGGAAAAACAAAACATCTCTTTCACACACACACACACACAGACACACATACAAATTGCTTTAGGTTTTAAATCTAAATGTGAAGTTTAACACAGTAAAGCCTCAAAAACCACAAGACACAGAAAAGCAAAAATACAAAATAAAAGATTTATAAATGGTACTTTATGAAAAATGAAGAACTTCTTTTGATGAAAATAGCATTATTAGGAAAATAAAAACACAAGCCATAAAGGCAGGAAATATCTGCAACAATCAACTGACAAAAGAGCATATGTAGAATATGATATCTAGATAGAAAAAAATATCTAGAATATAATAAAAATGAAAACCTAAAATCAATAGGGAAATGTCAGATAGCCAACCCAAAAGAAAAATGGACAAGATAATTTATGAACAGGCATTTCACAAATGAGCATATCCAAAAGGCCATAAATATATAAAAATGGGTTCAATCTCATTAGTAATCAGAGGAGTGAAAACAAAAAACACAGTAAGATACCGCTTGATACCCATGAGAATGGCTAAAATGAAAAAGATAATACCAAGTGTTGACATGTATGTGGCACATTGGAAACTCTCATGCATTGTAGTTGGTAAATTTGTACAATTACTCTGAATATGCACACATACAACAGAATACTTAGACTGATGTGCTAACAGACCAACCAAAGAACATTTGTAGCATTACAATTCCTAATATTCCCAAATTAGAAATAACCCAAATCATCAACAGTAGACTACATCAATAAAATTCATACAATAATGAAAACTAATTAACTGCATCTACCACTAACACCAAAAGAAGGTAGATTAAAATATATATATACTTTCAGAGTCAACTTACGTAAGATCCAAAAATAAGCAAAGAAGTCAGGATGTAGCTACCTTTGAGCATGAAGGAGAATGCTGATTGAGATCATAAATATCATCTCTGTGGTCATATCCACGGTGCGCATTTTTATATCTGGTCATTACAGGTCAATTAAAAGAGCTTTGCACATAGAGCACCTACTGTGGACATAGCCTTTGCTCCTTCTCCCTCATGTTCCAGAATCTCAGCTCCTCTGCAGGACGCTGCTTCCCATGCTGGGCTACAAGCACATGCCTGGGTCTGAGAGAGTCAAGATTTTTGAGCCCCGCTTTCACTCTCCAGTTTGCCTACTGGCAGATTTTTATCAGCTGGAAATGCACCTTCTCTGGCTTAAGACACCCCAATGCAAATCCTCCCCTCCCACAAACAGAGGGCCTGGCCTCAAATCAAAACTCACAGAAACCCTCTCCCATTTCTCTCCAACTCACACTGAGGCACACCCAGAGGGGCTAAAACATTCTAGACATTCCACGTCAGAGGAGAAGCATTGGAACCCTTTATGTAAAAATGAATAGTGGGATTACAGCCCAAAAAACTATACTAGGAAAATTTCTGCTTTGTTACACCTTTAAAATCAAATAGTGTTTTATGGTATTGATTTTTCTCTTTTTCAGCAATGGCAGCTGTTGCTTTGTAAGATTGGAATGTAACCTTTTCCTTCTTCCCACGTGATCCACTCACTCGTGTGTGTTAATACTTGGCAAATGATTTTTCCCGAACATGCAGATCTTTCTAAGGAATTCTTGGTTCCTCCCTTGACAATTTCAGGGTACACTTAATGTCATTTGGAATATTTCACATGGAAATGAAGAGAGGGAACAGAAATAAATGTCATGTAAAGATGTGATTCACTAGCTCGAAAAGCCATTTCTCTGGCAAAGGGTCACTCCAAATGTTTCACAGAAGGATATTTATGGTCACATAATCAAAAAGCAAAAAGCAGAAATTCAGAACCAGAGCTGTCCACTGGGAGAAGAAGTCCGGAATGAGACTCTAACGGAGGGTATCGGCACCCGGGCATGCCTCAGCTGGGAAAGCCGCAAGTCATTTTCCAACACTCGGTTTTCTAATTTTCATCTAACTTTTGAGTCTCTTATCATAACTCTTGAGAGGCAAAATCTAACCCGGATGCTTGCCGGTGTCCGTCTGCCTTCAGATTTGCGCATTCAGTGCAGACTCCACTCCCCTCCTCTGCCCCCGTCTCCACCTGGTAAGAAGGAGACGGTTCAGGGTAACCGTGGGTCACAGGTGTGCAGTGTCGGGGCGCTCTGGACTGAACCTGTGTACCCCTCCAATTCCTATGTTGAAGCCGAAGCCCAAAGTGATGCTTTGGGGAGGGGGCCTTGTGGTGGTGCTCAGGGCTAGACGCGGTGGTGAGGGTGGGGCCCTGTGATGTGATTAGTGCCCTTTCAAGGAAGGAAGACGCACCAGAGTTCGCCTGCTCTGCCACGTGAGGGCACAGGGAGCACACTGTCTGCAGGCCAGAGGGGATGTCGCCTTGGTCTGGGGCACCCGACCTGTGAGAGATAAATGTCGCTGGGTAAGCCCCCCAGTCTGAGAGCAGCCCAAACTCACTAAGACACAGAGGATTAATATCTGTTGAAGAATTAAAGGTCAAAGAAGAGAGCGGACTGATTCTGGGAAACGGGACTCTTCATCGTGGCCCAGAGGGCAAGATGAAGTCAGTGCCGCCCCCTCTGCAGGCAGGAGAACTGCCCTGCCTGGCTCCACAGGGAGGCCCCGGGGCTCGGGCTCCAAGCCCGGCTGCCCCCTCTGCCCATCAAAGCTCACTGCCCAAACCCAAGTGCCAGGATTGCTAAGACTTGCGAGAGGAGGACCAGAGCCCCGGCCCAGGAGCTGGGCACACTCGGAAGCCGGCCCACCCCAAGCTCGAGTCCACCCACGAGCTCGGAAGAGCGTCCTGAGCTCAGGCTTGCAGGCCTGCTCACCTGGGGCTTCCCCGCTGGCCAGGTAATTGCCCCCAGCGGCTGCCCCACTCCCGGCGGCCTGAGCAAGGACTGGGGGGGCATCGCGAATGCCTCCGCACCTCAATCAGAGCCCGCCCCCACCCCGCGGTGCCGCCCCTGCTTTCACAGAGCAGGAGGCTGATCCCCTCTGCAAAACGCCAGGGCCCATCCCTTGGTCAGCAAACGCTGTGGCAATACAGAGCTGACAGGCCTCCAGCCCCTGCCCGGGAGACTGGCGTGGGCACCTGGACGGGTGGTGACCAGGTCCTCACAAGGGAGCCGGGATTAGCGATGCCAGGGACGCCTGCAGCCGGCCCGGAACAGGCGTCCTACACAGGGGGACTGCGGCGCTGCCGTTCCGTGCGTGGAGCTGAGGTTTCGTTACAAGGACATCGGCTGGAGACGCTGCCGCCACAGAGCAGGACGCTCGCACAGAAGTGAGCGGCACCGGCAGGCGGGGCGGGGGCCACGGTCCCTGAGGACAGCGCCCTTAGCCCGGGGCTCACGCCGGAGCATTCGGGGTGAAGTGTCACGACAGCTGCAATTTGCCGTTTGGCCGAAGTTAGGGAGGCAGAGCGGACCAGGCAAAGCGCCCCTGGTCGCCGGCGGGGCGGGTGCCCCCTGTGCGTTATCTCTCTGTGGTTTGACAAAGCTCACAGCAAACCCTTCAACCACCAGCCTCGGTGACGGGGCAGGAGAGGGCTGGCGGAAGCCACCCGTGGTCCTCATAACTCGGTGGGGGCAGTGGCCAGGTTCAGGGAGACCAGCGCCACTCGTGCTGAGACCAGGCGCGGGCCCTCCCCGCACTTCTCCCAATCACCTCGACGGGGGACTCGGAATTCCAGCCACGACTTCCCCCGTCGAGTCTGCCGCGAGCTGCCTGTGCCGCCTGCCGACTCCCCACGGGGGCCACGCCCAGCACGCGGCCCAGCACGCTGCCGGGGCCGTACTGTCTCCTCCTTCCCGTCACCGACGCCATGACACTCAGGTCGAGGCGCCGTGGGGACCAAGTTTGGGGTGAGACACCCCCGGAGATTCGAATCCCGCTCTCCCTCTAACTGCGAGATGAGGCCTTTCCCGAGACTCAGCCGTACTATCCACCAGCGGGTGCAGCCCGTCCGCGGGCAGGGACGGAGCACTTGCGGCGAGCGCTACCGCATCCTGCCGGGGCGTGGGCCGAGACCCGCAGGCCAGGGAGGGTCTGGAGGCGCAGACAGTGCCCCGACGCCCAGCCCCCAGGCCCGGCCTCCAGCCCGCGGGCGGCGTGGCTGGCCCTGGAGCCCACCCGGATGAGGATGTCGGAGAGCAGACGGCCTTCGCTGCGCTCAGGCCAAAAACGCTATATACAGATTAAGCATGCGGCAAGAATTTGCAGCCACATCAGCTAACTGCAGAGTTAAGGAAGAGAAAGTAATTAGAGTGAGAGATGAGCCAGCAAGTAATTCACTTAATTGTAAGCACAGAACACCCCGGCCTGTGGCCCAGTCCTCTCCAAACAGGGACGGCTGCGGGGCTCGCTGTGGCAGGCTGGGCCTCGCCCACCGGCTGGGCGCCGTCCCCGGCCCCGCGGCTCTGGGCTATGGTGTCCCCCCGCAGGTGCCTGCAGCAGAGGCGGCAGCTGTTTCGGCCCAGTTCCGGGGTCCCGGGCCCGGGGCCAGCCCGGAACGGCCAGAGCGGGCCTGGGGAGGCCGCACTGGCCGGCCAATCTCCAGGGGATGAATTTTGCGGTCTGGGGATTTACAGTCTTTTATAACTTTACGTGTCAAATGACGTCCAAAAAGCGTCTATCAGTGTCACTGCAGCAGCGCGAGTCTCTCTGCCGCTGTCCCTGCCGGCAAGGGCAGCTCACCTGCCCGGGGGGACAGGCCGCTCCTGAGGCTGCCCCCCACGCCGCGCTCCCCACCAACTGCGGTTCTGACCCTCTGGGGCCTGCGTCTCCCTCCCAGACTCCTAGGATGAGGCCCCCTCGGGATGACATCACAGAGCTGTATGAGGTCAGTCAGGATGAGGTCACAGAGCTGTATGAGGTCACAGTCAACATGAGGTCACAGAGCTGTATGAGGTCACAGTCGGCATGAGGTCACAGAGCTGTATGAGGTCACAGACCTGTGCCCCAGGACGGGATCCTGGTCGCCACAGCAGGGTGAGGGGGCACAGGGAGGCCTGTGAAGGTGGAGGTGGGGCAAGGCTCCCCCCACCAGCAAGGGGCCAGCGCCCCAGGAGCCGGCCTTGCAGCCCACAGGCACCAAGCTGCCCAGATCTTGGCCCTGGACCCTGGGCTCTGGGACCCTGAACCGCCGGGGGCAGAGGCGCGGCCGGGAGAGCCGCGATCTCGGGCTGCGTCCAGAACCTGGGGGGGCAGGGGGCTGGGCGGGGCCTGGGCGGGCCTGGGGGGCCTGGGCGGGGCCGGGCGGGCCGGGGCCGGGCGGGCCGGGGCGGGGCAGGACTGACACCGCCTCTGAGAGGCCCGAGAAGCAGCAACGCACAGGACGTGCGGGCGGGGCCCAAGTCCGGCGCCGGACCCGCAGGCCGAGTCCACGCACCCCTGAGCTGCAGCGGGGGTGGGCTGCGGGCCGACCCCGTGACGGGGTGCGCGGGGCCCGAGCGGAGCGGGCTCCGATGGGGCTGTGCAGAGGGGACCCCGGCGCCGGCGCGGTGCCTGGGGCGGGCGCCGGGCGTGGGGGCCGCGGCCGGCCCGTTTCCGGGGTGTCCTCGCTCGGCTCCCCGGGGGCGCCCGCATAGCAGCTGCAGCCGCGGCCCCGCGTCCGAGCGGGACCTGCCGGGACGTTCTCTCCGCCCGGGGTCGCGGAGCCCGGCGGCCCGCTCGGCCCCGCACGCCGACATCGCTGAGGGTGCGGGCGGCCGCTGGGCGCGGCACCGTCCGTCGCGGGCGCAGGACACTCAGCCAAGGCGCAGGCGAAACTCCCAGCCGCGCCCCTGCACTCCCTCCGGACCCCGCGCAAACGGCGGCTCAAGGGCCATGCGTTTCGGCTGCAGACGCTCCGGCGCTGGCGCCCCCTTGCCCGACGGCGGTGGGGAGCGGACTAACCCAGGGACGTGCAGACGCCGCCTCCTCACACCCGGCCGCCTCTCCGCGCCGGGCCCCGCGGGCGAAAGGCACAAACCCGAGGGCTCGGCGCTTCGGCGGGTCCTCTCCTGACGCCCTGAAGGTGACAGACCGACGAGGACGGAGGCGCCGAGACGGGAGGGGTCAGCAGCGAGACCCGCAGGGCCGGCCCCCGCAAGCCGCACCCCCAAGGAAGGTGGGCAGAGTCGGGCAGCGGGCGGGGTGACCTCCGAGGGCCCAGGGAAGCCACCGCCTCCGGCCAGACCCGTTCTCCAGCGTTTCTGGACGACGGGACGCGTGAATCCGCCCGGCGCGTGAGCGGACGCCCCCGCAGCAGGTCTGCCGGCCGCTGGCCGCCGCACACGGGGCACGAGGGGGCAGAGGCCCCGGCACTGAGCCCCCACGCCCCCTTCGGCACACGCTGCAGCTCCCTGGGCCGCCGTCCTGCCAGGGCTGTCAACCCGGCAAACTAAAATTAGCAGCAGGGAGATAAAGTAATGATGACCTTGGTCAGGGAGCTCAGCACAGCAATTACGCTTGAAGACGCGGACTGAGAGCACAGAAGCCCCACATTCCACTGCGAGTGTGAATTAACACAAGACGCTTAATTGCAGATGGGAGCATGAGCGGCAGTTAGAGAGGCCCGGCTCCCCAGGTAAGAGGAGGCGAAGACCAGAAATAGAACAAGTCACCGCAGAGGTCGGAGCTGCCGGGTCGCCGGCCTGACGAGGGGCCGGCCCTCGTGGGATTCAGTGCCTGCCATCGGCTGAAACGCCGCCGTCTGTCCGTGGCAGAGGCTTGGCTCTGAACCATGACGAGCGGGGCCTGCCTTGCGTGAGCTGAGAGGGCCTTCCCCGGCCCCGCCACGCATGAGGACAGCCACACCGGCGGCGCAGAATTAAAGACACAGGACAGAGTCGGGAGCGGAGCGTCTGCAGGAGCCCGCAGGCCTGGCTGAGCCGACCCTCGGGTTTCCCAACGAATCCAGGGAGACTCGAGGGGGAAAGGGCTCCGGAAGGACCCAGTCCCCGTGCTGACGGACTCGCTGTGGCTGCGGGGGCAGCGCCACACCCTCCGGGAGGGCAGAGGCGACAGCAAAGCACAACGGGCAGACGGTGACAATCAGCAGCAGAGAGAGCAGCAGGCCAGCGGTGTCCCTCACCCGTGGCGCCACCGTAACTCAGCTGTGGCGGCTGCTCCTCAGAGACTTCCTGGATTGTGGAATGGACCAATCAGGGGTGAGCTATGAGCTGACTGGTGCTTAATGGTTCAATCAGCTACAGGATTGAGAAATGGTCCAATCAGACTGTGGGTGGGGTACCCTGAAAGAGGATATAAGTCAGGGTCAGAGGGCCGCAGAGAGGAGGAAAAGAGGCCAGCCCCAGAGAGAGAAGGAGGCCCCTGAAGAGAAGAACAGGAAAAGACGATGACACCAGCCCCAGAAGAAGAAAGAAGATGGTTCCAGACACTGAAGAGAGAAGAAAGAGTCCGTTCCTCACCTCCAAGGAAGAAAGAAGAAAAGAAGCGTCCAGCAGCTTCCCTCCAAGAAGGAAGAGAAGCTGAAGGACTCTGCAGAGATGGTGCCTCAATCCTGTCTCTGATGTTGCCTGAAAGGAGCCCCAGGGGCTCTGGACCTGGTGTCTCAAGGAGCTGCTTGTTGATGTAACCCAACACCTCACAAAGAGCTGTTAGCACTGGGTGTCTCTGACACCACTGCTGAGGGACCAGCCAGTTCTGTCCAGCATTTCTGATGACCAGTGGTGACCGTCACTGATGCTTTCTGGGTGAGGTAGCCACCACATGTGGATGCAGTAAGCTCTTTGTTTCCCCTGTTTTAAAATAAACCCCATGTTTGTTGTTCCTGCACCCTGAGGTCTCTTGCAATTGTGCACATGGGTGAGAACCCACAGACAGTGACCTGTGAGACACACAGAGCTCCCCCCAACACACACACACACACACACACACACACACACACACACACACACACACTGAGAGTGTGAACTGGCAGGATTTGCAAAGTGAATTTCAGAACCCAGAACAACATCCTAATGAAAATCTAGCTTCAGGGCTGTTTGACCCACTACTTAGCATGGATTTTCCAAAAGATGTTCAGTTTGGTCATCAAGGAAAATACAAAAGTACACCCATTTCCTCATCATGGACAGACTTATTCCACCAATCACTCTTAGTTATAAAGCTGGTCGTTAGAAATGAATGAAGTCAGTGTGGTCTTTATTTTACATGCAAACATTGACATTCAATCCCCAATCATTTCAAGGATTTCACGACCTGCCTCATCAAACGGACCCCTAAAGAGTAAAGTGACGGTGATGTGACACGCAGGACCCGTCCACCAAGAGTAATGGCGGCTGGCGGTTCACACGGTCAGCAGCTGACAGCACTTCCCTCCCTGGGGCTTTACAAATGCCGTGACAGAGCCAAGGCGAGACTCACTGTGAATTCTGCCCTCGGAGGGCAGGTGAGTCCTGCTTTGCTAAGCGCGAGCGGATCCGAGCCCCGGCTCCCCCAGAGCAGGTCTGCACAGCCAGCGCTGGGAAACGGCGGGGAGTCAGCACCACTTGGCATGTTCGGTGCAGCCCGCCAAGCCCTGGGTGCTGTTACTTAATTCAGCAAAGACTCTCAGACCTTCGCAATAACTCTGCAGAGCAGAGAGGGGCAGGCAATGCCAGAATAGTAAATAAAAGAAAAATACCTGAAACATCCCAATATTTCAAATCATTCAAAATTAAATAACATGCTTCTGAATAACCCTGGTCAAGGAGAAGAACAAAAGAGGAGCTGCCAGATAGTTCTACTTAATTGAAAATCAGCACACAACAAGATGTGAGCAGTCCAGCTAAATGCGTGGGAGGGGGGAGGGCTGGGCTGACCGCGAGAACAACCAGGGGAGGAGTCTCCAGTCAAAGCTCCAGGTGTCCACCTCGGAGCAAATGAACAAAAGAGCAAATGAGGCACAAAGAATCAGAAGAAATCAATGACATAGAAAAGCAATAAATGAAAGTCCGTGAAGCCAGCACAGACTCTGCCTCGGCCACAGAGCCCCAAACTGGGCTCATTCTGTTCCTGCCGCAGCATCTGCACTTCCAAGAACGCAACCCAGGGGGCACCCTCTGAGCACCCCAGGTCCCACGGCAGTGCTTTAATTCACGAAGAGCATGCCCTGAAAGTGCAATCTGCAAGTCTGAGCCACTGCCCAGAGGTCACGATCTGCGTTCTACCAACTCGACATAGTGGAGAAACACATCAACTAGAGCCTGATGGCCAGACCCTACTGTGCGACCGCACACAGTGGCTGCAGCTGGAGGCCCCGTCTGGCATCGACCAGCTGCAGCTCTCACTTCTTTCCCTGGAAACCAAGCCCTCCGGAGCCCTTTCTTCATCTCCTGAAGTCCAGGAAGCCCCAGGGAGGGGTCGGCAGGGCCTGGACGGCGTTGCCTCTCAACCATCACGTCCTCCTTATGCCAGTGACCTTTTCATTTGTTTGAGGCTGAAACTGCTACGGGGGTCTGTGTTCTCCTTTTGAGATAGACACTTCCGTGTTTCTAAGAAGAGACCCTTGGTGGCCACCAGCAGTTTGACTCTAAGACTGGAGGGAGTGAACCCTTCGGAGCAGAAAAGGAGGTGACCCGAGGGGAAGGAAGGGCCAGAACGAGGCGGGGAGGGCAGCTGGGAGCCCTGTCCAGGGAGGAGTGGCCGGCCCCACTGGCTGGACTCGGGGAGAGATGGGTGAGGGGCCCCGAGTCTGTGACCAGGCGAGCGGACAGATCGTGCCCTGGGCTGAACTCAGGTGGGGGTGGGACGGAGGGAGGCGTGCCCGGGGCTGCGGCTGCAAACCCGGGAACGCGGAGTCCGGCCGTGCCTGAAGGGCAGATGAGCAGAGGGTGAGGAGAGGGGGCCACCTCCACCATCGCACCTCTTCAAAAAGAAAGCTGGGGGGGCTTCAACTATAATATAATTAAGATTTTTTTGTTCAATAATAGGACCACATCCCTCCTCTGTCCAAACATATCACACAAAGGACCAGCAAATAAAACCTCTAAAGGGACTGTTTTTTTTTTTTTTTTTAAAAAAAAGCCTCCGCCTCCCAGTGCAGCCACCATGAAAGGACCGAGGTTTCTTCCTCGTCCCCATCACGCCTGAGGCGCATCCTGGGTCCCAGCAAGCAGTGGGCGGCGCCCTCCCGGCATGGACCTGCCAGCCCCAGCGCCAGCCTAAAGGCTCAGTCTCAGCACGGCGAGTACTTTGAAAATGACCCATTCGGAAAGCTAATGTTCCCTGTCCTGCAGCGAACAGAAAATAATGAGCCACAGTCCCCATAAAACATTTTGATAAATACCCAGTTTAATAGGCCACTCCACCAGGATGAATCTTATCGGCGTCCAGTCCTCCTCCAGAGCTGGGGAGACCATCGCCAGGGGTGACCCAACGGTGAGGGGCTGTGTTACCCCACTAATCGGGGGCAGCATCCACCGCCACAGCGACTGAGCAGGAAGCACCCCCTCTCCGAGGTGGCCCGGGCTCCGGCTTGGTCCGCGCGAAAGTCTCAACGTGGCGTGTGCGCCTCGGGAGGGTCTCGCCATGTCGAGCTTCTGGGGCAGCTGCTGTGTTTTAGCGGAGGACACTTCTAAGCAGACCGTAAGCTCCCATGAACAGGGGCTCGGCATGTTCCTCTGTACCCCCTTTCAGCAGCGAGGACCCCTCATTCATGGTGCACGTTGAGTCTTGATTTGAAGACTTGATTTGAAGCACCTACTCTGAGCTGCTGGTGTGGGGCTCCTAGGGCTCTAGGAGAACTGGAATCGCCAGATGAGGTGGGTAGGTGGGTAGGTAGATAACTATGATATACAACACCGTGAGAGATGGGACAGATGGGGAGATGAGGTATAGGTGGAGACAGAAAGATAGGACAGCTGTATGGACAAGATAGACACATGTTATAGAAGACAAACAGATAGTGGATGGATGATAGATGGATTAGGGATGGATGATGGAGGACGGCTGGGTGATGGATGGATGGACGACAGAGTGGATGGAGGATGGAGGATGAAGAATGGGTAGATGGATGGATGGAAGATGGAGGATAGATGGCTGGGTGGATGATGGAGGATGGGTGGATGATGGAGGATGGGTGGTGGATGATGGAGGATGGGTGGTGGATGAATGATGGAGGGAGGAAGAATAGGTGGACGGATGGATGCAAGATGGTTGGATGGGTGATGGAGGGTGGAGATCTGTTACAGCTGTTGGCCGTGTAGTCATGGACACTGATGTCGCCCGAAGCGCTGACGGCAGCTGGAGAAACAGGAACGTCTGGGGAAGCGTGAGCCGTCTGGGGAAGCAGGAGTGCCCGAGTCCAAGGGCAGGAGCAGATGCTGTCTCAGGCCAGCGGAGCAGGCGTTGCTGTTCTACGGGATCTCAGGAGACTGGAGAAGCCCACAGGGCGGGGGGGAGGGTGTGGGGGTGTCTGCTTCTCTGAGGGCACAGATTCAAATGCTCATCTCTCCAGAGACACATTCTCACTCACGCACACACCCCAAAATCCTGTCTTACCAGCCCTCTGGGGCTCCCTTGGGACATCAAGTTGACACAAAAATTACGCATCACAAGCAGTATTAAAAAACACAGGAAGGGAAACGTTCTTTGCATCATTAATGTCATGTCTGCTTCCAAGGGCCTTGTCTGGCAGGAGCGCGGCTTCCGCAGTGAGGGCTTCCCCGGGGAGTCTGGAGGCTGAGCTGCTGTGAGAGCTGAGGCGGCGTAGGCAGGAGGGGCACTGAGCGCCTCATGCCGCTGTGACGTGCCCCCGTGCGTCTGCCCCGAGCCTCGCACGGAGCTGAACCCCCGCGGAGGACACTCACAGGCGAAAATGCAGACGATGACGCCCTCTTCTGCGAGAGCGTTCTGCCCGCACCCCCAAAACAAAGGCTCCTCTAAACCCCCACGCAGGGGCCGCTCACGAATCCCCAGAAACCAACGGGGGATGGAGCGGCTGCCCCAAGCTCGCTGCCCAGGGCCACCTGGGCACAACACTGAAACAATTAAAGGAAAAAGAGCTTCCAGTTCCCTCCCACACACGCTTCTGCCTCCGGCGCACACTGAGAGTCTCCAACCGCCAGGAGCGAGCAGATCGCGTGGCCCTGAGGGGCATTTTTCTCCTCCGGAACTAATAAGGGCACTTTCCCCTTAGAAACAGGGAGGCGAGAACAACCGGCGCGGCAGCGAGATTTCTAAGCCTCTTCTGTTCTGCTCTGAGCGCAGAGGATCCCCAATGCTGCGGACGCTGCCGAGAGCCCCCGAAGCCCTCTCCTCTCCCTGCAGCTGCCCTGCCCACGGGGAGGGGCCCCGCGAGGCCCGGGAGGCTCGGCCTCAGCGAGACGGCCCAGGACCCCGCGGCCCCGAAGGCACAGGTCACCTCTCCCAGACCCTGACAGTCAGCGACCAGCCCGGGCAAGGGCGTCTTGGGCCGTCCTGGGAACCCCGTCTACCCGGGGAGCAGGAGGGAGGCCCCTCGGTCTGGGATCCCCGGGCTGGTGACCGAGAGCGAGATCGTGTCACGGACGCACAGAAGGTCAGGAAGAAGAAGACCTGTGGGCAGCACGCCTCGTCGTGAGGCCAGGTCGGGGCGCCCAGGTGAGCGGTGCGGGCCTGGCCCCCAGCAGGAAGGCTGGCCGGCGCCCCCCGCGGCCCAGCTCACCGGGGGGGACGGGCGCCAGGGGGCTCCGGGGAGCTCGCCGGCGGCACAGGAGGGGGCGGCGGGTCCCATCTCCCTGGGCCCCTCCCCAGACGAGCCTCTTGCTGAAAGGACCGACTTGGGGTGGAGACTCTGCCCCGACAGCCTCTGGCCGCTGGAGGCCCTGCCCTCAGTGCCCAGGGAGGTGCCCGCCCCGGGCCCGCTCGGGTTGCTGCTGCCTCTGCACACCTGGCCGCCTGCGAGCCCCGCTGCCGCCTGAGAGGACTCAGACACCGAGGGAGGGCAGGCCGGGCGCCAGAGGCGGGCCGCGGGGGGCCCGGGGCCAGCGCCCACCCACCACGGCACTGCAGGCCGAGCGCCCGGCCGGCCGCCCGCAGCACCAGCTCGCTGCCGCCCCGGCCCTCCCCTGCGTTACTCCTGCAGGCCGCTCCATGCCCCGCGCCAGGGGGCAAAGATGTTCTGAGTAGCGGTCAAACCTGCCCCAAACTCGGGCCAGCACATTCCTCTCCTCCTGTGCTGACTGGAGCATCAAAGCCGGGCCCGAAGCCCGAAGCCCGAAGCCTCGGCGCCATCTACGCTTGACGCTGAGATGCAGTTCCCACACGCCCTCGCCGTGCCCAGGGAAGGCTCTGGACGGGCAGCCGTGTGACGGATGGAGCTGTGAGCACCAAAAGGACGCAGTGACCGGGCGCCAGGCGAGGGCCTGCGGGTGAGAGCACCTGGGCCCCGTCCCCTTCCCGCTTGGCTCACAGGAGCCAGCGCTGCGGCCCCGCCAGGACCCAGGACAGTTGTGGGGGCCTCGTCCGAGGGAGGCGCCTGGAGAACACGCCCTCGCGGCCAGGGAGGCGCCGCGGAGGGAGGTGGCCACGCCCCGTCCCCGCTGCCCAGGCCCCAAGCAGGGCAGACTTCTCTACCTGCCTCAGACCACAACGACCTGGGGTCCCCTGTCGGCCGTTTCTCCAGCCTGTTTGGGGTCCAGATGGGGTGGGGGGCCCTCCCTGTGCCCAGCGCCAGGGAACGGTCAGCTGGGGCCACAACCCCAAGCCCGGGAGGGGCTGGCCCCAGCGGACACTGTCCTCCCAGGCAGGGCCAGCGCCATCCCGAGCAGCTGCACCCCGGAGGCCCGGAGCTGAATCAGACGCCCCCCGCACCGAGGGAGCCGCAGGGCAGAGGCAGCTTCGAGAGCGCGGCGTGGAGGGTGCACAGTCCGGCGGCCTGGACCACCGCCTGTCGCTGCACCCTGAGGGCCGGCACGGGGAGCAGTGGTGCCTGCAGCAGGCAAGCCACACCCCAGGGGGACGCGGGCCAGGCCCGGCCCCCGGCTCCTCCGCTGCACGCGCTGCCCCCGCCACCTCCTCACAGATGTCGCACAGACGGGACGTCAGGTCTTAGGACACGGAGCGGACTCCCCTGGAGAGCAGCGTGAAGCTCCCGGAACTCGAGGGCCCCCAGTCTGGGCTTGCCCGGCGCCGGAGCCCCACCCCCTCAGGGAGGCCCTCAGTTACACTTTCTGATTTTGTAGTTCCCCGGATTTGCCAACTTTGAAAACGCCGACAGGAAAGCACCAGTGCCCACACTGAGCTGCGGCTTCTGGACACGCCTCTTCCAAAGGAAAAACAAGCCAGAGGCCGCGTCAGCCCAGGCCGTGCTCGGGCCCGGTCCAGCATCAGTAACCAGGGCTGACCCTGAGTCCAGTGAATCCATCAAGATACTCCTGCTGGATATAAAATCAATTAACAGGGTTTGACAACCCCGGGCCTCAGCAACTAATTAACTTGGTTACAGCCGCCAGTCGATAGGCGCAGGGCTAACGCTAACCCGGGGCGACGTCCAGCCCGCCGGGGATTGATCAGCGCCGCCCCCAGCCGTGCCAGGCCGGCTGCGCCGTCGTTGGAGCCACAGCGGAAGGCAGATGCCCCCGCCGGCCCACTGCTCGGGCACTCACACTGCTCCCGTCCGCCTTCCCCGCACGCCCCCCGCGTGTGCGGCCGGTGCAGACCTGGGCTGGCTTCCCCGGCTCTACACGGTCCAGAGCCCAGCACAGAGGGGACAGATGGGACGGCCAGGCACACGGCCACGAATGCGCCTGGCCCCACGCACCTGAAATTGTCCAGGGACGCTCTGCAGAGTAGGGCGGGTCCAGATCCAGGGCCAATCCAGAGCGGGGTGGGGGGCAGATCCAGAGCGGGGTGGGGGGCAGATCCAGAGCGGGGTGGGGGGCAGACCCAG
>PVIJ01002651.1:0-58289 GCA_004024925.1 Scalopus aquaticus
CCCCCCCAGGTGCTTAATAGATTCTTGCACGTTGACTGAATATTCCTGACTTCTCCCCACAGCCTCAGTGCAGACAGCACCAGGCCGTCTCTTCAGCAGTGCCCATCAGGGCTGAACTACACAGCCCGAAGGAACACGCCGGTGAGCTCGATGGAAGAGTGGCTGAGAGATTCCACGCGCTTCCACTCAAGGAAACCGATTAATCCTGGCGCTGGGTGGAAGACACGCACGTCCCCGCTGGCATCGTGGCCAGCGCCCCACCGCATGGGGGCGACGGGCTTCACTGGGCTGTTCCTTCACGCAGAGTCATTTCACATGCCACGGGGTTCTGAGGGGACAGACGCTCCCACAAGGAAACCCTCACTCCCCACAAGATGACAATTCGGGGTCCCCACGCACCTGTGCTCCGTGGACTCAGCCCCTCATGGTGACACGGCGCAAACCGGATCTCGTCATCAGCGCTGCCCAGGCCCAGGGACCAGGACAGCACAGGGAGGCCCAAGTGCCCAGAGAGGGTAAGCGGATCGGCGGGAAGGGCCAAGACCCCAGACTAGGCCGTAGCGGTGACGTGGGGCCTCGTCAAGGCCATTTGCAAGTGGGATGTTGCCATGTCCTCCCGGGAACAAGAAGTGGGGAGCATGGGGAGGGGCACAGAGGGAAGGGAGGTGGACAACGCAAACACCACCCTCCTGCCACCTGCCGTCCTCACCCGCTGCCTGCCCCCCCACCACACAGCCCCAGCCTCCTCCAGAAGCCACCTCATCACAGGGGGCCCCTGCAGCTCCCTAGAGATGACCCCGTCCGGAGGGAGAAAGGCCCTAAGTAATGGTGCTTCTTGAAGAAGAAAAACGAAACACTTCACTTTCCCCTTAGTGAAAGGTAAAGGGAAATCGCACTCCAGGGCCGGCGGCGAGGACACGCAGAGGCCACTGCAGGGGTGCAGCAGCCACCCAAGGACTGCCCAGTTTCTCTAAGGAGAAAGGACTCCAAGCGGAAGGACACTGCCAAGGTGAGGCAGCCGAGGCCCAGGAGGGGCTGATGTGCCAGGCAGGCTGGACAGTGTCCCTCGGGGGGCTGAAGTCCCAGAGGACAGTCTCAATCTGAGACAGAGCAGACTGACAGGCCGAAGTAGGTGAGGTTCTAGCAAATTCTCTCTAGGACCAGAGGGGCCAACCAACAGGCCTCCAGGTGGCCTCAGTCCCCCTCACACAGGCAGCCTCACATGGTGAGCTGACCATGCTGGACAATCCCTCGCTCTGGTGAAGTTCTGCAGTTTCTGCCACCAAAGACCGAAGCTTCACGAGATAACTCAATTCTGCTGTCTCCCACAGGCCCGAGCAGCTGACAGAGGGGCACCGGGCCGGCCAAAGGGGCCTTTGGAGAGGACTTGAGATCCGGTCTCTCTCGGCCCCGGCCCCCTCCCCATCTTCTGGGGCAGCCAGCTCCCCCACGGGAGAGGAACTGGGGAGACGACCACCCGCCAGTGCCTGCAGGGCGGTGCTGGGGAGAGAACGGCTGTCCTGCCGGCCCAGAGCAGGCGCACAGCGGGCAGTGACAGGACGTGGAGCGGCCACCTGGGTCACTGTGCGCAGCCTGGAGAGTCACAAGGGCAGCGGGTGGTGTTTGCTGCGATGCAGCCGGGGGCTGCGGGTGAGGGGCCGGGCTCTGCTCCCCCAGCTCCCCCTCGTGAGGCCCACCCACACGTGCTGGGCAGAGGCAGTGCAGGCCCGTACCCTCAGGGCGTCTCTGACGCTCAGGGCATCTGAGGTGCCCTCCAGCCACCATCGCCTGAAGGAGCGGTCCCGCTCAGAGGAAACGAGCCGCCTCTGCCCCACGGGGTGGACACGCCGAGGTCAGCTCTGGAGGACACTCCCCACTGGACGCTCACGCCGAGCTCTCTGCATTCTCGGTCCACGCTGGCTGGACCCTGGAGCCTGTGTCCCTGTCTTGGTCCCAATGGCTCTTAGGGTGCTATTTCTCCTGTCCACCCAGGAAGCGAAGTTCAGGTTTACCACAAAGATGCTATTTCCGGTCAGACCATCCCAAACAAGATGTTCGCTCCGAAGTTGGAGAAAGGTAACCAGACACTTTTACACAATGAGCGTAAGGCGCAATGAAATTTTGATTTAAGAGGACGCTCGAGTGTATACCAGGCGTTGCTGAATGCAGTACCCGGGCGGGGGGACCCACAGGACCGTGGCCAGTGCAAGCTCAAGTCTGGTCCAAAAGGCCGAAGGGCACTCGGCTCCGGCCAGCCGGCTCTGCCACTGAGGAAAGAGGGTCCCGGGCTGCCAGGTTCTGAGGTTTTGTAGGTGCTGGACATCCAGATTTTATGTGAAATCTCCTCACTTTTCTATTTTGGCATTTAATGTGCATTTTTAAAAGACACAGCCCAGGCCAAAGCAAACACATGTGAGGGCTGGGTTTGGCCCACGCGCTGTCAGCTCACAAACACCGCGAAGAGTTCAGCTTCAGCAAATTAGCAGTCATGTGCCAGGCACATCCTGCCCCGACTCAGAAATGGGGCAGGGGGTCAGCAATGGGGCTGTGCGTGAGAAGCGGCTCTGGGATGAGTGCAGCTGTGCCCCCAAATTGTCAGGTGAGAAACGGAAGCTTGCGTGTCTGTTTTGACGGCGTCTGATCAAAATGGCTACGTCCACCCCATCACGTGCTCGGCGCGCCCTGCCTTCCCCGCTCGAAAAGCAACCTTGCGCTCAGCATGTCACGGAAACTACCTTCTCCCGCTGGGCTGCAGAGAGCACAACCTCAGGGTCAGCAGAGACCTTTTATGTCACCTAGAACAAATCTCCCTCTGAAGCCCAAAGGCCTTTTCGGGGGGCGGGGGAGTCACTGGCCTCCAACACCAGCTACGGCGGGAGGTCGCGGTCGCTTGAGGCCGCCTCCCTGTCCCTCAAGACTGCGGGGAAGGTCCTTCAGATGGGCCTTCTCTCGAGCAGCCCGGAATCAGATTAGGGTTTTTGGCAGCTCCTCACTGTGACTCACCCCAAATTCACTGTCAGCAAGAAGCTGAGGTCTTTTTCACAAGAGCTGCCGCTGAGCACATCTCTCCCCGTCTGCACTCGGCCAGCTGGGGTTTCAGACATCAAGGCAAGACTCCACGCCCCTCTCCTTCCTCAGTTCCGGCCCACCTACTTGGGGCTGGCGGTGGGCGTCCGTGAGCTCACCCATTCACAGTGCAAAGCCTTGTTCGTTTCCTGGCCTCTTTTTAAGGGGACCGGACCCTACCCCTGCCCCATGGACGGCTGAAGCGAAGGGCGCTGCCCTTAATGGATAACACCGACGGCACCATGGCCTTCGCCAGTAACCGTGGCCTGCTGTCTGCTCCTCCAGAGTCCCGCTGCTGAAAATAGACTTACGGAGGATTGAATGAGGTTGGTTCATTCCTCCAGATCAAAAACCTCAGATACTGACCAGAGCTAAGCAGGCAACAAAACTGAGGAGCCAGTGGCCCTGGAGCAGGTGGGGCCTGCGCCCCAGAGCAGGGGGCAGGGGGTGCGGGATTGCCTCTGAGACCAGGGCCCCATGTTTTGCAAGAAATGCCAGAAATCTGGACTTCGATATGACCCCTCCTGATTTTTTTTTTTTAAACTCTCTTGATTTTTAAATGTTGGAAACAAATTCACTTTTGTAAATGCTCCTAAGGCCAAACAAAACACACTTGTGGGTCTACGTCTGCCTGCAAGCTGCCAGCTCTGCTGGAGACGTTCTAGACTTCACTCGCGTCGAATCAAGCCCTCCAAGTCTGGGCAAGGGTAGTGACCGGGAGCGCCCACTGGACGCCGTCCACGTCCCAGACGCTGACTGAACGCTGGTGTGGATTGTTCCACGGACTCCTCAGAGCTCCAGTGAGCTATTAATTTTAAGGAGGAGAAAACTGAGGCACATATTGGAGAGAGGACTTGCCCAAAGCCAAGCAACTCGTGGCTGATGAAGCTGGACTTCGGAGCCCAGCACAGAGCTCCAGAACCGCTGCTAGCAAATTGTGCTTTGGGGTCAACACTGTCACCTTACGCTGACACGTTTAACAACTCCAAGGGTGTGGTGGCGGCTGCACTGGCTGAGCAAGGACACATCCCTGAGGCCTGAACAGTCTGCGGCAGCTGAGGGGCCTCCTCCCCAGCTGCCCCCAGTTCACTTGGGGGAAACACAGCAGCACTTCTCGGGAGAGCATCTCGCCTCTGACTCCAACCTCAAATTCATCCTTGAGGAGAATGAAGATGGATTTACATGAAACAAAGCCAAGGAGTCTCTACTGAACTGTGAAAAGATGGTGGCATGTTTATGTCACAGACCTTGAATCACTCTCACTGTCTTGAGATTCTCCCTGCACAACCCTGTCTGGAGAGCATAATCTCAGACAGAAAGTAGAGTGTGACTTCTTTCCTTATCCAGAACTAGCCAAGCTAACTGCCGACAGAAAGCAAGAAGCTTCGTTAAGGGAATGGAGCAGAGGTGTGGGGCCCCGAGAGCTGCTAGCCCAGGATGCAATAGAGACTCGAGCCTCGTTTACAAATGGCAGCTGCTACTCACACCGGCTGATGGGCGACTGTGAGGGAACAGCCAGACTGTCCATTTGCTTCTCAGAGTCAGAAGTGCTGACAAAGTTGTCCAATTTTGTTTTGCATCTCAACAAATGGATCACCGGCCTGCAGGCTACCTCTTGCTTAGTGCTTAGAACTAGTCTGGAAAAAATAAGCTGAATTGTTCCATCTAGTCTTAAGCGCTTCCAAATATCTGGAGACGGAGAGGGGCATCAGAGAGGGCACCTTAAGTCCTTGGAGGTTAACTCCCCAGCCCCTGGTGGCACAGCAGGTACCCCAGGGAGCGCCGCCGAGGACCCAGGCTGGGTGGCACAGATTCCCCACTGACTCCTCCTGCAGCCGGAGGAAGCCACACTCTGCCTCTCCGAGCTTGGCCGGTGAGCTCCAGGCGGCATTTGAAAGGTCATCGAGGATGGGGAGGGAGGAGAACGCTGACCTCTAGTGAGTTGAAGGCCAGGCCCACCCACCCCTCCCAAGTCAGGGTGACAGTTAAGGTGATGGACATGTAGGCCCTGGAGGGAAAGTAACGTGCACTGGTCAGGTTCCAGGACACCTTCCCAGACCAAAGTTCCCAGAGGCTGTACTTCCAAGGAGACTGAAGGTCAAGTTGGATGGGTCTAGACTTCTGCCTCTGTCTCCCCTCTCTGATTGGTGCGGCCTGGGAGCATCTCAGAGAGCGCCAAGGCAGCTGCCTGCGGTGGCCCCTCTAGGGGCGGAGTCAGAGGTCCCAGCTCCAGGCCATTCTGTTACCCTGGAGCACCCAGAGCCCAGGTTTAGGTGCGGGCTGGAGGGAGGCCTGCATACCCCGCACACCTGGGCCACAGGTGTTGTCTGTGCAGAGACTTTTGCACCGGAGTGTCAAGCCATAGCTTCGGGATTGGGGCTAATCTCCCAGTCAGTGCCCTCTCAGCCACTGCCCTCTGGCACTCCTTGGGGAGGGCCCAAGAGCCCCCGGGACAGAGCTGGGGCCGGGCCTGGTGTCTGGCGTTCTAGCCAAACGCCCAATGACTCTTACCCCATTCACCTCACTCTCCACTCATGGAAGAAATTTCTCAAAAGGCTCAACATCCAAAACAGTTTAGCTTCTTTGAAGAGTAGGCGGTTTTCTCTTACACTAATAGCCTTCATGGTTTGGGGCGTCCCTTCCTCATCCCATTCTGTCGCCGTCTGTCTCCTGGTTCCATTGGCCACAGGATGTACTGTTTCTCTTCATGGCAACCGCCAGTCCTAGAGCATCTGCTCTGTGTCTGCTCGGGCCTGAAAGCTCTGCAGAAACGCCCAAGGCAGGTCGCACTGTGCCCGGTTCGGGAGGAAGCAGCTCAGATTCAGGGTGGTTATACAAGTGGCCGGCGCCAATGCGCGGCCCGAATGGCATCTGCTGGGCTCCAGCGCTCACAGGGCCTCTCCTCGGCTGGGTTGTTACTAGCAGAGCGCACGTGTATTGTGTCCTTACGCTGTGCCAGGCACGGTGATTTTTCTCACGTAACCCCTAGGTAAGGCTTTGGAGAGAGATGACTATCATCCCTCTATAGGGGAGGAAATTAAAGCTCAAAAAAGATGCAGAGACTTATCCAGTGACCCCGCTGGAAAGCAGAACCAGCTGCAGGCCTCGGGCAGTGCAAGGCCACAGCCACGCGCCGGCTACTCTGCCCGCCTTCCGACCTCCTGCCACCCCCCAGCTGAATGGGGGGCTGTTTCTAGAATGCTCAGTCTCCCCTACCCCCAATTCAGATGATAATTATCCAAGTCTTAGAGGTACCAAAGCCCCCATGTTGAGCCTCCCATAGTCCTTCCAGTTTTCTCTGGAACTGGAAGTTTTCCTACTTCCAGAGGGAAATGAGGGACTTTGTGGTTTATCTGCCAAAGTCTGGGGTCGGGGCCAGAGGGGCTTTTGTCTGGGAATGCCAGGGCGGCTTATTCCAGGGCTCTGACAAGCACTCAGTGAAACCCGTGATCCACGGCCTTCCTGTTTCTTGGGAGACTTTTCTCCAAGGGCATCGGGATATGCTGTTTCTCGTCTGGACCTCCCAGGAAACAGCCGCTGGCATTTGACAGTCAGGAGGAGGGAGAGCTGCGGCCCTGTCTCCTGAGAAAACTGGGCAGCTAAATTTCCCCAACTGAAGTTCTTTACTGTGTCCTAGCAATGACAGGGCTGTTGTGCACTTGGCTGGAATTCCTGTGGAAGGCAGAGTTTCCTGGAGGAGCATCTTGACATTTGCATCAGCCTAAGCCTACCTGGACGTATTTTTCCACCCTGGACAGACAGCCCAGGGCTCACTTAGAATGCCTCTCGTGTGGCAGGCACTCAGCACAAGAATTCCGGAATGAATAAAAGGCAGCCCCCCGCACTCCATGAGCTCACAGGGAGACAGACACATAAACAGCCCCACAGTAATAGCCGCATGTCCTTGGGAGGGGCCAGACAAAAATAGAAATAATGACCATCGCAGCGGCACCCTGGGGTGCCCCTGATCCGCCGCCGCCTCCTCTGACCCGCACAAAACTGCCCTCAAGGTAGCTAACGCCCTTGTGTTAGAGATGAGGATGCTGGCATGGAGAACGAAGATGTCCTTGCTCAAAAGACAGAGCAGAGCTGGAAAATCAGGTCTTGTGATGCTAAATCCCCGCCCTGGCCACAGCACCACGTGGCGCCTGACTTAAACCCAGGAAACTAAACGGTTGGGCTTGGTTGTTCCGCACACAGCCCTGGCCTAGAATTTTGAGCGAGCACAGAAAAATACCTTCCTCACTACCTGGGGGAATAATCCAGTAAAATAATATGTCTCATTTTTAGCAATCATTCTTAGAAGGCAAAATGAACCTCCAAGAAGCTGAACATAACTTCTATTCTTCTTGCAGATGCTTTTCTTTCTTTCTTCCTTTTTCTTTCCCTCTTTCTTTTGGCCCTTTTAGAATTCAGATATCTGGGTAACCTTCAAAGCAGGAAAATGTGTCAATAAATTCCTTATTCATTGTCACCTTAGAGGGTTTTTAAACTAGAAAAGTAACATGTGCTTGTCGTTTTAGAAATCAACCAAGTTGAAGAATAGATAGGGGGAAAATCTCCTTTCCACGGCCCCGTCATTTCCATCCTTTCCCACCCCGAGCCGCAGCGCAGTCCTGGCCCCCAGGCCTGCATCATTACCAATCACCAAGAACTATCACTCTCCTGAGCCACACCCAAATATATAAGGGCACATTTTTAGATTTAACATAAAGAAGAATCAAGACAACACTTCAGGAGCTGGGGGTTGGCCTTACCCAGCACTAGGCTACTTCATCACTGACTATTCTTTTGCCTGCGAGGAAAAGATACAGGCAAGTCAGTGGCTTGACCGCAGTCCAGGCTGCATGCAGTCCAAGCTCATGCAGTCTTTATAAAATGCAGGCTTCCGAGTCGACTCCCAGGATTTGATTCACGAGGTCCAGGCGAGGTTCCGAATCCCAGTTCGCTACCAGAGATTCTGATGCTGGTGGCTCGGAAGCCACACCGGGAAGCACAAAGAGCAGCGCTGACACTTACAGGAACCGCCCTTCCCAGCTGCCAGCCCCAGCCCTGCCTCTGGCCAGGGGCTTTGGGTCCCGCCCCTGCTCCTCCTTTTTTCTAACCAGGTGTGCTCCCCTCGGGCTCATGTCCGAGCCTCTGAAAGACGGTGGTCATCTTGCAGCTAACCCTCGCATTGTTTGAGGAATGCCAAACAGTCGGTGTGCTGGGAGAGCACACACGCACTCACACACAGTGAGGTGCTGCCAGCCCCACTTGTCAGATAAGAAAACCAGTGTTCAGAAAAGGCCCAGGCCAGGTCTCGAGGCCGAGGCCAAGACCGGCCAGTGTGACTCCTCCTGGGGTGGCCCCCACAGCACAGCTGCCGCCTTCCACGGCCACATTCCATGTTCTTGTCTCACGTCCTTTCTGTGACTTCAGCACAATTCTCTCCAACTTGGGAGCGTTTCGATCCTCTTCAGCAGATCCTTGGCTCTCATTTCACCTAAAAGCACTTATCCCACCGTCGTATTCACCATCTGGAGTTTGGCTATTATCAAATCCTTTCTGGAACCGCTTTTATCTTTCACATCTGGCGTTGTGTGTTTCTCTGAGAAGGACTGATCTACCCGACTCCTCAAATATTTTGATGGCTTCTGACCTTTCTCTAAATGGAGAGATGGTTCTGCTCAAGCCTGCATAGCTCGGGAGGTTGTGTTGTGAGAGGATCCTGGCAGCGCGACCCAGCTTAAGGCTCGATCTCACCCCACAAAGTCCCCGGCATTCTACAGGCCCCCCTGAAAATCCGCAGCAGCCTGTGATGACACTCAAAATTTGGGGGATTTTAAGTCACAATTTGTCTTCCTCACAGCCCTACACGGTCCCAGCGGGCAGAGAACATAGCAGGAACTCAGTAACTATTGGTTAAACTAAATCAAAGTGAACGGCCCACCAGGCCCTCACATTTCTTTCCCACTATTCCCAACAGCATAACAATGTTGCGTTCCTGGCAGAGAGCAGTGGGGCCTTGCCATCACCGGCATGGAGTTTTGGTGGCGATGTTATGCCAAGCCTGACATCTAGCAAGACGGAGACACCCAAGGCGGGACCTAAAGAAAGAGGGTTAGGCCAAGAATGAAGCCCCAGATTAGCTGAGGGTCAAGGGCCAAATAAACGCCCAAGACCACAAGTGGACAAAAGGCCCGGCGTAGAGATGGTCCAGGCAAGAGGCCAAGGAGTCATGAGTCACCGGGTGTCAGAACCAGGGGGTGACTGTTACTCTGCCTCAGTGTCCCCAGATGATATATCTTTGGGGGATACCAAACATACTGTCTGGAAAGGTTGCTGATCAAATTAAAGGCACTGTGATATAAAAAGCAAAATGTGGGCCAGCTCCATGAGAGAATGTCCGCCTGAGCTAGCCCTGGAGAGCAGCCGTGTAGCGGGCCCAGTTGCATTCTTCCGTCCAAGGGAAATCAGAGGAAGAACACCCACTCTCCTGTCCCCAGCACAGCTGAGCGCTTCACCGGTGTGAGTCCTCGCGTGTCATCACACTCTCTGGTTCTCTAAAGGCCCTCGGAGCCACAGAAGGCCCCTGTGAGGCTTGTTCCCCTCGGGCTGAGCTTGACTCCTGCGTGCTGAGAACCTGACCTGCGTCTGAGAACCCAGGCCTTTCCGTTTGACAAACAGTTGGGAAACATACTGAACCTGTATAAACTATATTCTGAAAACACCCTCACCAGCCATCAGAAGCCGGGGGATAGCAGGTTACACTTGCCAGGAACAGACCAGCGATCGAGAATCACGAAAGCACCACGAGACGGGGAGGGACACGAGGAAGGAAAGGCGAACCAGAAGTGGAACCAGCAGGGGGAGGGGAAGGCCCTTTAATTCTTCGTGCCAAGGGCAGAAACTGCCACCCGAGTACCAACGGGGAAGTGAGCCCAGAGGGACAGGGAAGAGGGGAAATCTTAGCTGACGGTGTTTGGAACAGATGTGGGGGTAGGGGGAGTCCATTCTGAGTGAGCTCCGTTCCCTGCCCCCACCCCCATCTTGTACAAATCCACGGGACGGAGGGGGCAGCACAAGCCAATCGCTGCAGTAGGATGGTTTCCACCCAACCCACCCCAGGCCTGGAGGACTTTCAAGACACGTGGGAGGATGCTTACTGAGGGATGCTCTTACTTAGCGAATGTGTTTGCTTTTAAGCCCTCATCTGTCTACTTCAAGTCCTAGGCCTACAGGATTATGATTAGTTGTCTACGAGCGCTATGTTTCTAACTTCGCAGTAAAGACCTACGTCCCTGTTCTGTGTTACATGTAGAGATAAAGCAGATCTGACAGAGTGAGAGGAGGGGAGCCTGGGAGGTAAGATGCTGAGGGTTTACAGTGGTTAGCTCAGGTCCTATCTCAGCTTATTTCAAGGTCCTTTTTTAAAGATTTTTTTTTTTTAATTTATACATACAAGCTGGGGTACAGGCCAGAGGCGTGGGGCGGCGAGAGGGTTCACCAGAGACAGAGTGGGGAGCAGAACAGGCAGATCAGAAACACACTGCTGAGGGGAGCAGTGGGCAAGGCAGGAGAGGTCTGCCGCGCCATATGGGATTCTCCCCGGCCGGGCATCGAACTCGCGTCGCCGCTGCGGACAGCTCCACAGCGCAGCGCCCAACCGCTGCGCCACCAGGGAAGCCCCTCAAGGTCCTTTTTTAAATGTTTTTCCAAAAATTTCAAGTACAGACCATATGTTGCATTCATAGTTGAGGAAAAAGTTATTAAAAAAATATAAAATTCTCAAATATCATCTTCAAGGTCAAAGGCCCATAGGATCGGACGGTTAGGACAGAACTTCACGCTCCTTTTGTTTCCAGCCTCATCTCCCACATGAACCTTCTCACCCAAGCCCTTTCATGACTCCCCACGCCTTTGCGCATGCTGTTCTCTATTCAGGAAATGCTTTTTACCACCTGGAGAGCTTCTACCCAGCCATCAAAACCCTGCTCAAAAGCCCTTTCTTCTGTAAGAAGGTCTCCAGCTTTCCCTGGCAGAGCAGTAGCTTTCACTGAGTCTGCACAGCCCCCCAGTTGATTGATTGATTCATCTATTTTTGTAACTTTCTTTTGTAACTTTCTTTCCTAGAAAACTTTGGGTCTATCAAAGGCAGCAACAAGAACCCTCATTAAGCCACTTCTGTGTTCGCATGCCAGACACATACTAAGAATTCAATGAACAGAAGATACTGGGTCCCTGCAGGATGCCACGAGTGGTCACTGGTCTCTCCACCTCAGCCCGCTGTGGCCCTCCCTTGGACACTCTGCATAGACACCATGTCACTTTTCTGGATTCTTTCCCTGCCTGAGTTACCTCTCAGATAAGGCTTGGGGAAAGCCTGCTCTGCTTCATTAGGTACCTCTGAACTGCAATTTTTCGGACTGCTTGATGCATGCTGCAATTTTTAGTTCGATGCATGCAAAGTAAGCCTGTGTGCTTGTGTGCAAAGTCCCTCCCAAGGACACCTATAGTCATTCAGTCATTCAACAAATGTGTGGACCCCCCCACTCCCGCCATGACACACCGTGTGCTGTTGGAGGTGCTAGCAAAAGACAAATAAGAGAAACAAAAATCCTGTTCTTACAGAGTTCCAATTCTGGTAAAGAGACAAAATAAACAAATTAGGAAAAGTACCACATAGCCCTAACTGCTGTATGATATGATGCAACAGTTCCTAAGTAGCTACTTAAGATTCGGAGGCCAGCTCCCTGGCGGTGCAGGGGTTAAGTCTCAGCACTACGAAGCTCCCTGCAGCCACTGTGGCTTGAGTTCCTTCCCCAGCCAGGGAGCTGACAAGAAGGCGCTGCAGACCTCCCCTGTCTCCCCGCCGCTCCCCTCAGCAGTGTACTTCAGTTGATCCGCCTGTTCTGCTCCCCACTCTGTCTCTGGGGAATCCTCTCACCTCCCCCCACACCTGTGGCCCACACCCCAGTTCTTGTATGCATAAGTAAATAATCTTTAAAAAACCACGGCGATGGATCACGGGTGAATTGGTGGTGGGTTACCCAAGGGGAATACAAAATGTAAAAGACATAAATAACAATAAAAATATATATTAAAAAAAAATCTTAAAAAAAAAAAAAGATTCGGAGGCCAGGAAGTGACAGGCCAGGAAGCACCAATGAGGCGCTGGCTTTATGATCACCTGGAAGAGGTCATCACAGTGTGAAAGCCGGGAGCAGATGCGAGTTTGGGGGTTCGGGGAGCCAGGAGGGAGGAGAGGAGAGGTGAGGGAGACCGGGTGGGCAGAGCACCGCCCTGCAAGCCCAGTGCGGGGTTTGGATTTGATTCTCACTCAGCGTCAGCTGTAAGTGGTGCAGGGCAGCTGTTGGTTGCTGTGGGGATCAGACTCTGGGGGCAAGAGAAGGTGCAGGGAGACCGGGAAGGACAGCGGTTGTCCAGCACCCAACAGTGCTGTGCCCCAGGGGACACTTGGCGATGTCTGGAAACATCTGCACTACCACGGTTTGCTGGCGGAGAAGTGCCACTGCCACCTCGTGGGACCCACACCCCGGACTGCAGCCCCAGGACCAAAACAGGATCCAGCCCATGATGTCACAGGGTAGAGGCCGAGACGCCCCGAGTCGGGAGGCTGCTGCCCCGGCCCCGGCAGGAGGTGTGCAAATGGAGGAGGAGGCAGGGCCCGGCTGTGAGTATTCTGCAGGATGGAAGGTTTTCCTTTCCTGCTTCCTTACAGCCCTGGGGCCAGATGCGGGCAGGAAGGGCAAACTGTGTTCACGACCTCAAGGATAGTAGAGAGAGTCCATTCTCGGCTTTTGACTTTCTAAACTTAGCCCTGAGGGAGAAGAGAAGGAATGTGGACCGTCCAAGTTGGGAGAAAGTCTCATGACAATGGGAAGCTCTCTAGTGACAACTTCCCTGGGGCCCGCTCTCCCCTTCCCCGCCCACCCCATGAAGACAGCTCAGTGTCAGTAAACAAGGTAGATTGACTGTGTTGCTCTATAGAGGAAACCCTGCAGTCCGCCCCCTCAGACAAGCCCAGCAGTGAGGGTGATGAGGGGAGCAGCACAGAGCAGAGCGAGGAAAGAGAGGCCCCGACCCCAGGCAGAGTCCCAGGATGGCACGGAGGGGACGCCAGCACTCGGCATGGCGAGGCAGGCCCGAGACAGATGTCAGCGGCCCTAGTGACCCAGCACGGCGTGTGCGCCCTGGTGCCCGCAGCTCACAGGGGAGGCCGTGAAGAGAGGGCCCTGCAAGAAGGCTCAGGGTTCTGGACAAAGAAGGCTCCAGACCCAACAGAAACCCCAAACTGAGATCAATTCCTGCCACCCCAGCAGAACAGAGCTGTGACATGGAAATCAAGCTACAGAAAAGTCCGTCTTTTGTGCACCTGGATCCGTGGCCGTGGGCTTATGTGTCCACCTGCACAAGATCACGGTACAACCTGGGGCAGCACCCAGGCAGCTTAAACCCTTGTGGCACACAGCCAGGCTCACGCACCCGGCGTATCGAGGCGGGAGAGCTGGGCCCAGATGGCCGCTTACTTCAATGGCTGAATGAATGCTCTGTGACTGGACATATCAAAACCCCATTCTCTAAGTGACCTCAAAGCACCACATGGACTTCAGCTGAACTGGACACACGTTTGTTTCACCCTTTCCCTCTTCCAAGTGCCCTCTGAGAAAAGTACCAAAATGAGGGAACTGGGCAAAAGGCAAAAAGAGAAAGAGCTTGAATCACCCACAGAATGGGGCCGCCAGCATTTTCCAACATGCAGTCTTAGGAGATGGTCCACGAAAAAGGACCACAGAACCCAGAGACTGGAGGAAAACTGATGGCCCCTTCTCGGCAATTCACACTTAACACATTCAAGGTTCCCAGAAGTCCCATGGGAAACAAGTTATTTAACTCAGTTTATGCTACAACTTCCAAAACCCATTGGCTCGCAGGGGAATTTTCCCCACCCAGCATATCTTTACATTCAATTTTATCCATTACACCGCAGGGACCATTACCCCAAACATAAACTGGCCTGATCATTAAACAAATTAAGAGGAGAGCGCCAAAATCCCACTCCTAGCGGGCAGGATATTTATTAAACACCAACAAGCCACGGCATAGTCTCAGTTACAAATGAAACTGAGCGGAGGCCACTCCCCGAGCCCCGGAGGAAGCCCTGGGTCTGGGCTCGCACCTTCCTAAGCTCGCGCTGCGCCTTTCCCGCAGCCACAGGGAGAGGACGCAGTTTCAGCGGCATCACCCCTCGGGGCAGTGCCTCCCCCAGCCCAGGTCCATCCGGGCCGCCCCAGGAGCCCCCCACCACCAGCCTGGCCCTCCCACGTTCGGCGCCCGTGTTTACCCACCACCTCGATGCCGGGGCCCGACAGCACTGAACCCGCAGACAGAGCCTCCGCCTTCGGGGAGACACAGCCTAGAAACGTCCACGGCCAGGGCCCTTCTCTGAGCAGCAGCTTTCGCATCCGACCCTGAAAGCCGAAACAGTGATGCGGCCTCTTGGGTCTCTGCCCGGCGCTGGGGGAGCGGGCTGGCTGGGAAGAGGGGAGGCGGCGGCCCCGCCAAGTCTGTGGGGGTGTGTGCAGTAGCCCCTTCCCAGAGAGGACTCCCTGGGTGGGGAGGGGGAGCACCGCCAGGTGCATCTGGCGGGGACTGGAGAGGCTGTGCTAGAAGGCTCTGGAAGGCCGGCCCGACGGCCCCCGCAGAAGGAGGTGAGGCTGTGGCGGCTTTGCGTGCGCCCCGAGCTCCTGCACGCCCGGGTAGGGAGGACCCGGAGCTCCGCGGGCTCTGCCGCGGTCTTCTGGGCGATGTGGTGTGGCTCGTTCTTATTTCTCTGAACTTCAGTTTTGTTTTGCTTTGTTTTTAAAGATTTATTTATACAAGCTGGGGTACAGGCCAGAGGCATAGGGCTGCGAGAGGTTTCACCAGAGACAGAGCGGGGAGCAGAACAGGCAGATCAGAAACACACTGCTGAGGGGAGCAGCGGGCGAGGCAGGAGAGGTCTGCCGTGCCACTTGGGAATCTCCCCGGCTGGGCGTGGAACCCGCATCGCCGCTGCGGACAGCTCCACAGCGCAGCGCTCTACCGCTGCGCCACCAGAAAGGCCCTGAACTTCAGCTTTTAATGTACAAAATGGGGATGCCGACGGGCTCACAGAAGGGGGGGGTCCCAACACGGGCTCCTTGGATAAGCCTGAGACCTGGAAGCTGCAGAAAGAGCAACCGCCTCCCCTGCTGAACAAAGCCGCGGGACCTGACCCCTGGCTTGGAACAGCCGCGGCCTGAATGAGTGAGAGGTTTCCGGAAAGGAAGGGACACCCCTAACATATAAACTCCGGTGGCAAAAACCCCAGAGATGGCCATTATGGACCCCCAGATGCACCGATGACCACAGGCAGGGAGCGCAGAGTCCGGGACACGCCCTCCCATGCCCCCAGACACCCCTCAGCACCCCCTGCCTGGCCGAAGCTCTGCTAGGAAGCATCGCCCCCATCGAGGACAAACAAGGAAATCCAGCAAACCTGGAAATATTTTGTTCAAGAAAACAAACAACAACAACAAAAAAGCCTGTTTTCAATGGAACAGAAAGTTGGTGAATGTTTGTCCTCCAGATTCACGGGCTGTATGTAGGCGGCGGGGCCTTTGGGAGGTGACCAGGTTTAGGTGCGGTCTGAAGGCGAAACCTCCACACGCGTTGGTGCCCCAGAAGAAGGGCCGCCAGGGCGCGCCCTGCCCCCCAGGCCAGCCCGGGAGAACCCCGAGCCCTGGCGAGGAGCTGACTCTGCCAGCACCTTCGTCTTCGACTTCCCGCCTCCAGACCTGACGTCTGAGCTCCCGGTCTAGACTGTTTTCTTTTTTTTTTTTTTAAGATTTATTTATTTATACAAGGTACAGGCCAGAGGCGTGGGGCAGCTAGAGGGTTCACCAGAGACAGAGCGGGGAGCAGAACAGGCAGATCAGAAATACACTGCTGAGGGGAGCAGCGGGCGAGGCAGGAGAGGTCTGCCGCACCATGTGGGATTCTCCCTGGCTGGGTATTGAACTCGCATCTTGCGCTGCCGACAGCTCCACAGTGCAGCGCTCAACCGCTGCGCCACCGGGGAGGCCCTGGGCTGTTTTATTATAGCAGCCCAACCGGACCAAGGCAAACTTCCACTAAAACAACTCAAGTTCTAAGATTAAAGCCCCGTATTAGTGCCTTCCTGGCCTGGCTATTCATGTGCCGAGCGCAGTGGGGGAACAAAGATGACCACGAGTCTCTGCCTTCAAGAGTTCCGGGCCAAAGCACTGAACACAAAACTGTAATAAGGGGTAATAAGGCTCAGAACAGTGGCCCGCTGAGGAAGCGCTGACCCCACCCAGGAGAGTCGGGAAGGCATCTGGGAGAAGGATCCATTGAGCTGAAGAGAGGCCAGGGATGGCCAGACCAAAAGGACAAGAGGGACAAGACCAAAAGTGGGACAAGAGGGCCAGACCAAAAGGACAAGAGGTTCTTCTTAGGAAGAACAAAGGCACAGATGGGATGGTCTGGAGGTAGAAAGGGTGTGGAGCTTCCAGAGCCAAGAGGCTGGGGGAGGTAGTGGGAAGAGCACACTTGGTAGAAAGAAAATAGAAGAGCAAGAGTGGCTGAGGCCTCATCGCTACGACATTTTGTGGACTTCAACTTGTGAGCCTGAAGTTGCAACCTCGTGGGCCATGAGCTAAGACAGTTCGTACAGGTGACATAGTGTTTTCAAATGATTTCAGATACCATTTTAAAATCGGGGGATTTTCTTCATGATCTTGAATTGGCAAAGCATCCTTAGATAAGACACCAAAAGCATGAGAAAAAATATATGCCAAACTTCATAAAAATGAAAAACAGAGCCTCCCTTGTGGCCAACAGGTTAAGCGCAGCACTGTGAAGCTATCCAGAGCCACTGCAGCACGAGCTCGATCCCTGGCCAGGGAGCTGACCCCCATGGCGAAGCAGACCTCTCCTTTCTCCCTGCTGCTCCCCTCAGCAGTGTGTTTCAGTGGATCCACCTGTTCTGCTCCCACTCTGTCTCTGGTGAATCCTCTCACCACCCCACACCTCTGGCCTACACCCCAGCTTGTGTACATAAATAAATATATCTTTAAAAAAAAATGAAAAATAGTTGTGTGTCATCGAACACCATTAAAAAGGAAAAGACAATCCCCAGAATGGGATAAAGTATTTGGAAACCATCTATCTGACAAAAGACTTGGATCCAGAATATGCAAAGAACTCTTACGGCCCCAGAATAAAGAGAAACCCAAGGTTTTTTGTTGTTGTTGTTTTTTATTAATGAAAACAAAATTTTAACTGAAAAATAAAAATCAGGGATATTTTAAGGTCCAGATTTCTTTGAAACACTGCAACAACTGACCACTCTGGGATCATATTCCTGACGCAATGACAGGCTGGCAGAGAGCAGCACCCGACTCTGCTGGGTAATCCCTCTAGAGCTGCAGTCCCCACTGCTGCCCACACTGAATCCCCTCCAAGACGCAGAGGGGTCCTAAGAAGATCCTCCAAGAACTCTATGCAACAATCTCTTTATGACTGAACTCATTCTGGCACTCAGTTAGAAGCTTTATATTTTTGGTTGGTTTTTTTTTTTAATTTCCTTCACTGATTTCATCATCCTATTCCAAGAAAGCTCTTAGAAAGCAAAGACTGTCCCATATACTTTGTGTCTCTCACAACACCTACCACAAGACGAGTAGACACTCAGTCAAGGTTTATTAAATGGATACATAAATGAACGAGTAAATAATTGTCTCCAAGATCTGCTCTTCTTCCCCCAAATTTTGGACTTTTGCTATTAAAAGAATGACCTAAAACAAATAGGGATGTATAATAAAAAATGAGCCACTGCAGTCAATCACTGAATTTTATTTCATTTTTCTATCAGGTTAAAATGAAAATGGAGACTCTGCTCAAATGTGGACTAGACCATCATGTCTGACAGCAAGATGAATTAGAGCCCAGGACACTGCTGGTAAGATGACCAGATACTCGCAGTGGCCTTAGAGGGAATCATGAAAACAGGACAGGTGCCCACAGCTGGAGATGGGCAAACATTGCCCGGATTTTCACAAGGGGGTAAGAGTTACAGCTTGCCAGCTCCAGATCAGAGAATGGCAGGTTTCTTGACACTTACAGGCAGTCAGGTCAGGAAGCAATGTCCATTTGGAGCCAGCACAAGGGTCACTAAGAACAAGTCATGTTGAGCTCATTTCATTTTTTGCTTTCTGACAAGAATTCTATCCCAGTGGATTGGAGAAATAGAGCAGATATATATGGTACAATGGCGGAGAGGGGGGTGGTGGGCAGTGGAAAGGGTTAATTCAACCCCTGGGCTATATCATCAGAAGCACTACCTTCGGCGTAAAGGAGTTGGTAGTTGTTTTCTTTTACTGCATCTAGAATTTAGAACTTACTGCCATGATCAAAGAAGGTTACTAATAACACAATCTTTTGGAGGTCCATTTGGTAAGTTCTCTTTAAAAGCATGAAACTCTCATCTAGATTTCTGGCATCTGTTGAAAATTTGGTAAATCTGACTGGGTTGACATTCCTAAGCAACAACTGGTAGAACATAAAGTCAAACGGTCCGCAATCATCACCACCCCTTTGTATGTTATCCTCACTGAGGTGGTGGGCCAGCTGCCATAAACCATCTCACTTGGCCAGCTTCACTCACTCATTCTATCTGCCAAGCACCCAAAGCCGCTGGAGTTTACACACCAGGAAGCAGCATCTCCAAAGAAGAGGGAAGGTGATGAGGAGGTAGCACCTTATCTGAGCGAATGAGAACAATGACAGGCCCAGGGGCCGGGACCAGTGTCCAAACAGCCAGCCATGGAAAGAAGCATCTGGCTTATTCCATGAAGAACCAATAGGTGGGGAAAGACTGATATTCCCAACATAAAAACCACTTATAATGGCAGAGCCACCCGAAGACGAAATACTGGGGCATGGGGTGGTGAGTCCCCAGCACTGGGAATGCACGAGCATATCCTGGGAGGCAGGTGTGTAACTGAAGAGCTTCAAGTATCTGAGGAAGCAAAGAAAGGGCCTGACTGAATTTCTTTACAACATTAAAAAAGCTGTTTGAAAACCTTCTCCTTTGTTAGGTCAATAAATTCTCGAAAAAGAGATCAAAGAGAGTAAGCAAACAAAGAACTCAGCATCATTTGAAAAAGCAGAAGTTCCCTCGGAACAGTGGCAGAGGACAGGACCTGCCCAGCTAGGTGGAGCGCGCCCGGCTGGCCACGTGACTCTGAGGGAGCCAGGTACTGGGCATCAGGCCTCGTTTCTGGCCAGCGGTCAAACGTTCTTCAGAGGCGAGCAACAAAGGCATCGGGATGAAGTAGGAGGGCAGACAATAGAGGCCATCTAGAGGCAGGCGGTCCCTCCGCGCCGCGGCCATCTGCTGTGCCATCAATCCTTCCGGGCGGCCCCACAAGCGACGCCGGCAAGGCCAGCGGGTGACCTCGGGCCAGTCGCTTCACGTGACTGGGCCTCAGCTTCGTCTCCAAAACGAAGTCCGTACGCACCTTGTCTGCGTGTCAGGTAGGCCGAGAGCAGCCCCGTGAGGGCGCGGGCCAGGCAAACTGTCGAGCCCTGTACACCGCACTCCAGTGGGGATGGAGATGATTAATGAATAGGATGCTGGAAGCAAGGGAGGCGGCCGGAGCACGGCGGCGTCCTGACCGACATCGTGTGGGTGTCACCTCGAAAGGGATAAACCCCAACACCTCCGACCAGAATGCACAGACATTCAGAGTGTGGAGAGGGCAAGATCCCTGGGCAAATCCCCTGCGGGACTGCATTACCCTGCACTTGCTAACTCGTTGTTCGGAGAAAGGTGAGAGGGAAAAGCGAAGGAATCAGCCGGGGCAATAAACGCTTCGCTCCGGTGACGCTCCCTGGCCAGGGCGGGTGACCCTTTCAAAAACGAGATAAGCACATTTCCGACCTGAGAATGCTTTAAGGAAACCCCAAAGCATCTAAAATTCAACCTCCCCTTGTCTATTACGGCATTTTCTATGGGAACCTCAGTTAAATATCAATAACCAGTCAAATGAGTCTTACAAAACATACACTCCCTAAAAACTGTTTCTCCAGAGACGGCTTTCCTAGGGAGCAGTTGGGTAAATTCATCCGTGAGCCATGAAGGGGGCCCGGCTTCTAGAATTCAGCAGGCCTCAGACACCCCAAGGCTCCGCTACATTGACCGGAGAGGGAGGAGTCCTTGAAGGGCAGGGTTTCCCGGTCCCCTCACCCTGGGGCCTGCCCCAGGGGACCAGCAGGCTGATGGGACCAGAATTAAAGGCAAAAGGCTTCGGAGACTGGAAAAACACAAAGTGCATCTGGGGCTGCTCCCGCGCGAAGTTGCCCAGCGCTGAGGCGAGCGCAGCAGCTGCGGGTGGCCTGCGGCGGGGAAGGTGACCAGGCTGCTGGGGCTTGAGCCTCAGCGGCAAGCAGGTGTGGCGACCTCAGGGCCCCCGCCCCAACGCCCAGCTCGCTGCGCGCCCCTCCCCCACGCAGCCCCCTCAAGGCGGGCGTGCACATCCACCGGAGGCGCATTCGGCCTCCACTGTTTCCCTGCTGGACCACAACACGCCTGTGTCGCAGCCAGGCGAGCCGTGACCAGCAAGGAAACAGATGCTAAGAGGCGCGGCCCAGGCCCCTCAGGGTCCTCCTGGGAGAGAGGGTGAGCGTGGCGGGTGCTGCTTTGAGATTTTTCTGACCAGAGCAGAACCCAGAACTGGGGAGGGTGGGAGAAGCCCCGTCTGGCCTGACGGGTCCTGCCTGCGTCTGTCTGTGCGACTGTCTGTTTTTGCATTTCGACTGGCTGGTGAGGGTGCACCCAGCAGCACCAAAGCTGGAACAAGCAGCAGAGGCCCCAGCCCTCGCTGGCTGCCCGGCCCCACGGCGGCCCCAGCCAGAACGGCGTGCCGAGCCGGTGGCTCTGAATGAAGGCTGCTGACCCAAACCAGCGCAGAGACGGCGCCGCGAGGGAGAGGCCCCGCTTTCTGCACCGCTCCCTCTTTATGCCTAAACGCCTGCACCAGCCTGGAGCAACATGCCCAGAGCAGCGAATCCACGGCCCCAGGCCCGCCGAGAGAGACCCACAAAGAAGTGCGCCCGGGCACGCCACTGCCCTCTGCACACCACGTGAATCCGGCCCAGAGAAAGGGGCAGAGGAGAAGCAGGCCACCACTGGGAGAAGGGGGGAGGCAGGTCATCAAAAATCCGCATCGCGTCGGGGGCTTTCTGCCCGGGGCGGGGGGAGGCGGTGGCTGTCAAAAGGGCCTGAGAGCGACACGGCACGGCCAGGATGATGGAGCGCCCGAGACGCCCCCCGAGCGGGGCCGGAGCCGCCCGCACACCTGCAATGCAGTGCTCGCTGCCCTTCCACAGCCACACGCCCAGCGCCAGCCCGGCGCTCTGCAGCAGACCAGCCCGGGCTTGCGCGGCTGCCACTGTTCCTCCTCACAATAAGATTATTGATGCATAACAAAATTTCACGATGGCAGGGGTGGGGGTGCAAGCCGAGGCAAGAGAGAAGGCGAGGGGAGGGGAGGGGAGGCGTGAGCCCCGGCCCCGCTTACCTTTTATCTGGGCTTCATATTCGGCGATGATCTCTTTGTCTTTCTTGAACTTAGTTTGAGATGACATCTTCCAACGCGGCCAGAGGCACTGGCAGGCTGCTTGATTTACTTCTCCTTTTCTGGCCGAGTCCTCTCTCCAGCCCTGGTAATCACAAGGCTCAGGTCGATTTCACCGGTTTACCGGCTAATCTCTGCTACTCAGCTGCAGAGCTGGAGAGGGAAATCTCCCTCGTTCTGGAAGGAAAAAGCTCTTTACTTGCCAAAAAATGTCTCTTAGTAGCTCGGTCTGCTCAGCTCCTCTTGCAAAAGAACCGCCACCCTTGGAGCACGGTAACCTGCCCCAGATTTTCAAGATTTTTCTTCCAAAAAATAATAGCCAAGAGGGCGTGCGTGCACACACACACACACACACACACAGTCACTCACGCGTACACTCGAGCACTAACCCAGACAGGCACGCACATGGTCGTGACAGACACACACACACACACACACACACACACACACACACACACCCTCACTCACACCAGCTCACACACACATGCACGAGGCAGGGCGCCGCCTCCGTCCTGCGCTCGCCCCGATGGCGTCCGAAGGCTCTGCGGGGGAGGTGGTCAGGTTGCCAAGGGGCCGGTCATCGCGCATCCTCCCCTCGGCGCCGCGGTCTGATGTACAGCGGGGATCGCAGCCAGGAGCCGGGGCTGGAAGTCCGCGCTGCAGCGCTGAGCGCCTGGACCCGGCTGCACTGCCCGCCCGCAGGGCTGCGAGCTCCCCCCACCGCCGCGTCACCAGGCCCCGCCCCCCGGATTTTATAACAACTGACACATTGTAGCCTACAGGAGAGCAGAACTCACTGCAAGGAGGAAAAAGGGGAAGAAACCTCACAAAAGGCAAAGCAGCAGGAAAAAGAATTGGGTCGGGAGGCCTGGGAGGCCCCTTGCCTAGCGGCCGCTTAGCACTTTTTCTGCCAGAAACGCCAAATGATCTGCTTTTCCTTTGCATCGTACGGTTTAATTCTCTCTCTCCAAGCAACAGCCCGGAATGGCTTGTCACTCGGGCAGGACGGGCTAGCAGAGGGCCTGCCCCATGCCAGCCAGCCTGTCGGTACTGCTGAGCGATTGCGGGGGGCAAGGCTAGCGCCAGGCAGCGTGGCACAGCCCCGCGGGAAACACGGAGCTGCCTGCAGGTCCCCTGGGGCTTTGGGCAAATCGGTAACTCCACGAGCCTCAGTTTCCTCACCAGTGAAAGGGTCTCTCTGGGGGCTCTTTCATTCATTTTCTCCAACAAATTCTTGCTGAAAGCTTGCTCTAGGCCGGGCGGCTGTTCTGGGAGCAAGGACACAGTAGAAATCCAAACAGGATGCAGACAGGTCCTTATGCTCCTGGAGCGCTAGGGCCTCCCGGCGACAGCTCCTGGGAGTTAGCACGGGTCACGTTCCCACTCCTGGCCAAAGCGGCGGGCAGAATCAGGATGCGGTGGGAATGGCGCCTCCTGGAGTTGGGCAAGGCCAGAGCCCCTGGGAGGAGAAGATGCAAAATAAACAGAGTAAGTTATGTAACGCGACGGAAGAGGATAATGCTACGGGGAAGAAAATATTGCAGAGTAAGGACCTTCAGGCCCGAGGGAGCCCTGGCGAGGAGCAGAGAGAGCGCAGAGCTAAGCTGAGCCCGGGTCTGACTCCCTGTGAGCACTTGTAAAGCGGGGGCCAGTGCTTGACCCCACTGTCACCCCAACAACAAAACTCAAGTACCCTTTTTCCATAGATGAGGGAATGGAGGTGCAGACACAGGAAGTGAGGTGCCCAGAGTCACCAGCCTGTCTGACTACGGCCCTGTCGGTCAAAATGCCCCTGGTCTTCTGCCTTCTGCTAGGTCTGCCATGTCTCATGCCCGCAAGGCAGAATGAAGGTTTGTTGGGTGAAAAATGCAATCAGTTGCTCTAGGTCCTTGCCCACTGGGGTGTCACATACTAGTATCATTAACAAGTACGGTCCTCCTCGTGTGGTGTGGTCCCAAATGTCAAAATACATGGTCTTCCATCTGCTTTTTTCTGAATGCAGAGAACACGGTTTGATTTGGATTCAGAAAGAACAGAGTATCATGGGTGTAGCCCCTTCCACAGGGGTGACATGGCCCCAACTCCCCTGGGCTTCCCAGAGAAGGTGGCAGTTTTAATGGGTCTGCCGGATAGACTGGGCAAGGGGGGCCGGGGAGTCGGACATTCTGATGGAGCAAATGGCACAAGCAAAGGCCTCCCGGTGGGCGCGTGGGGGCTCTGCTGGCAGGACGCACGGGGAGAAGCCCACGGGCGCATCACTGGCCCGTTACAGCTTCGTGCCCAGAGACAAGAGGGCACAGAGTCCAGAACAGAGATGGCGCTGGCTGCGGACGGGGCCGCCACCCTCTTGCTTTGCCCCCTCCCCGGGCACGCTCAGGCCCTCTGCCGTGCACTAGTTTAAGTCGCCCGTGTGGCCTGAGAAAGATGTGCTCCCAGGCTCGCCTCCCTGCCTCAAACCCCCCAACGGGAAAAGGGGATGGGTCCCGTTCTTCCCTGACCCACTCTGAGGCAGGGAGGGAGCAAGGGGCTGTCACCGCCCGAGGCGGGCATGGAGATGTCTGCTCTTCCCGGTATTATTAAAACTCTCGACCCACAGATGTTCTGGGAGGCCCTGCGGAGGGCACCGAGGCTCGGGAACAGTCACAGAAAGCCCTGGGCTGAGGCCGAGGGGCGCACGGGTCCTGCTTGGCAGTGGCCGCTGCTTACCGGTTTTGAGGAGCTTAAGGAGCTTCTGTGCCTTCTCTGAGCCTCAGTTTCCTCATCTGTAACATGGGGGTGCTCTCGTGCATGGCACAGGATCCAGCGGGATGGTGGAGTCAAAGCGCCGCTATAGGGCATGTCCTGTGAGTCTTTTCTTTCTAGGGCCCAAGCCCACTAGGCCTCAGGCCAGAGTTGAGGCTCCTCAGAGACCTCGGCTGGGAACAGGAAGAGAAGAAAGAAGAGAGTGGGAAAGGAGCAAAGTGTGGTGCTCCCTGCAAATCTCGCACTGCATGCGGTGAGTCCACAGGGCTGGAATCTTCTCCCCCCAAGATGAGGGGGTGAGCCTGGCAGGCCTCCAGGCGACACGTGCCCCCTCCTCCCTTGCCACCGCCCCGGCACCCTCCACATACCCCGCCCCCCACGCCGCTGCTTCTCCCGCCTGAGAACCAACTGCCATCCCGATGTTCCCCTCACACGGCAGTAACAGGAACCACATTTCTCCAGAAACAAATGTGGTCTGCGCCTGGCGCAGGGGGTCTTCATGTTGTTTGATCCATATCACCCCCCGTGGAAGGGGAGACCCCCTGGAAGGGTATATTCCATTTCCCTCAGGCTCACTTCCGAAATTCTTTTTTTTTTAAAGATTTATTTATTCATGCACACAAGAGCTGGGGTGCAGGCCAGAGGTGGGAGTGGTGTGGTGAGAGGATTCCCCAGAGACAGAGTGGGGAGCAGAACAGGCAGATCGACTGCAGTACACTGCTGAGGGGAGCAGCGGGGAGGCAGGAGAGGTCTGCTGCGCCCTGCGGGAAGCTCCCTGGGCAGGGATCGAACTCGGGCTGCAGTGGCTGTGGACAGCTGCTGTATAGTGCTGCGCTTAACCCCTGCGCCCCCAGGGAGGCCCCCTCACTTCCTAAATTCTCTTAGGGACCCTGACTGAGGTTCACAGCTTATGTCTGTCGAGCCCTGGCTCCACGCAGGCCCTGGGACAAGCACTCTGTGAGGCGCATCACCAAGCGCTGCCACAGCCAGCGAGTCAGGTGCTTCTTTCAGGGGAGGAGACACAGCAGCACAGGGCGGTGAAGCGGGTCGCCCGAGACCACACCATCAGCATCACACGCACACCCAGGCCGGCCAGTCTCCCAGCCCTGGGGGACAGGATTCGACCCCAGGGCCACTTTCGCAGCGCCACCGTTGCCAACGTTTAAGCTATTTTTTTCAGTCTCGGTCATTGACTTTGGTTCAATATAGTGCTCAACCTGAAATTTGCCAATAAGAAACAACAACAGGCTCGGGAGTTAGAAACGTCGGAACATGTCACAAATGGCCACTGATGAAGCTTCAGTGACCAGAGCAGCTGAATAACACAGACCCACGGAACTGGTTTCTTTTCCCGGAAAGTCAAGAAGAAGGAAAAAATAAAGACTCTGCTTGGAAGAAGAGAGACCAGGAAGGTCTTTGGTTTCAAGACCGTTTTATTTTTCTGGTCAAACACGAAGGCCTCCAAGGCTGATGAGGGCTGCAGTCTGTGATGTTCGCCACGATGCCCCGTACAGCCCTGGCGGCTCACTGACTGCATCTGCCGCTCAGCCTCTGATCTGCAAGATGGAGGCCACAGCAGAACTGAGCCTGTTCACACCAGAGGCGGACACAGGTCACGCAGCGCCTTCAGCAGGCCTCTGCGGGCCTGCCGCCGGGTGCCCCTCAAAGGCCCATCGTGCTGTTTCTCCTCTTTCTAGGGGTTCTCCTCACAAACCCCTGGGCTGGGGCAAGTAGGGCTGTTTTTCATCCCGTCTGGAGGATAAGAAAATGGGAGCTTTTATGGGGGAACTATCTTATCACCTCAAGTATAAGGATGGCCTCCTTAACGGTGTCGCAAAGCTCAGACCATAAAAGCACGAGACCTTCAACGCTATAACGTTTTTTTCAAAATTCTGCCAGCCCATACCCCCATAAGCAGACAGAGGCACACTAAGGAACAGTCTGCAGCACGGCTCACAGGCCAAGGGCGCCCTGAGACACAATTCCCGGCCGAGCACACCGACTTCTCAGCAGCCCTGCTCAGTCAGCAAGTGGAAACAGCCCGGATGTCCGCCGACTGCTGAGCACGTGAATGAAACAGGGTCTGTCCGTACTGTGGAATATTACTCAGCCATAAAGAAAAATGAAGCATTGGTGCTATCACCAGTGGGTGAACCCTGGAAACGTGAGGCTGAGTGTAAGGGGCCAGACACAAGACGTCACATTCATCAGTCTATTTGTATGAAATATCCAGAACAGACAAACCGATAGACAGACAGACAGCAGACAGCACTTGTCAGGGGCTAGAGGGCGGTGGGGGTGATGGCAGCGTCTTGGAGCTAGACGGGCTGGTGGTGGAGGACACCACTGGAAGGGCACGAAATGCCTCCGACTGTTTCTGGATTGTTCATTGTGATGTTAATTTTAAGTTATGTAGATGTCACCTTGATAAAAAACAAATACTACCAAAAAAGTTCCTTCAAATATATGAGGGAAACACCAAGAGTCAGGAGAGGAGAGCACTTCCCGGAAAGGAAATCCCTGCGAAGCAGAAACGTGAACGCAAACCCGCCCTGCTCAGGACTAAGCCAGCAGGCCTGGAGCAACGTCGGCAGGACGGTCTCTCCAGCTCTCCGGGCTGTCCTGGCTGCTGACAGGCTCTCCCCGGAACAAGGCGAGGGTGGCCCCCCACAGCCCCGGCTTACATCCCCCAGCTTGGTGTTCTAGCACGGAAGGCAAGCTCTTCCCCAGGAGCTCCAGCTCAAGCCCCAGAGTGGCCAGCAGCCTGGCTGTGCCCTCGCCTCAGTGACCGCGCGCCCTGGGGACCGTACTGTCCACACTGTCCGAGGGGAGCCCCCTCGGAACAGTCCCTCCCTCGGGTTACTACGGCCCCTTAGTCCCTGCTACAAGGCGCTAGCTTCTCTCACCTGGGCGGCTTCAAGAGCCTCCCTCTGCCTGCCTCCCGACAATTCCTGAGCCAGGTGAGCTTCCAACAGGAGAGCAGATGATGACGCTTCCCTGGTCCAACTCCTGCGACGGTTTCCCACAATTTAACGTTACATGCACAGTCTTCCCGAGAGCCCACGCCCTGGGCCCCCACCCGACTCCTCGGCCCGTCTCCCAGGCTCGCTCTCGGCTCCCCACTCCCAGCCACAGCAGCCTCCTGGAATGCTCCGAGGACCCCCGTGTGCTCAGCTCCTTCCAGGGCCTCAGCCTACCCAGCACCTTCTCAGGTGAGGCCCACCCAGAACGCCTATTGCAAGGGCAGCTCGAACCCGTTCCCCGGCCCCATTTTCTCCATAGTACCCACCACATCAGAAGTCATCTGACCTATGTGCATGTCTGCTCACTTGTTGACCGTTCCAGACTGTAGAGGGGAAGAAGACTCAGGAGCAGGGTGTCTAGGAGCTGCACAGACGGGTCCAAAGAGGGAGTTCTGGAGCCCTCGGTGGCTTTTTATACTTTTAACGGTCTCTTGTTTAGAGGCAACCAGGTACAAGGCAGGGAACGGGCCGGGGGCCTCCTAGTCCCTGGCAAATCTTCACTCTCTTGGGCTCTCTGGCGGCATCCTGTGGGCTCTGCTGCACCCCAAAGGGTCCTTTGCTGCACGCTCTGTTCCCCGCTGCTTCCACTTCTGCTGCTGCTGCCTCTGCTTAGAAGCCCCGTCTCTGGCCCAGGTGCGCCCACTCACGCCGGCCCACACCCTACTCCAGGCGCCCGCCATGAGGCGTGCATGTAGGCCTGCAGGGGTCGGTCATTGAGGGGAGGGCGGAAAAACCTGACGATTCTCATTTACCCTACACAGACCCTCCCGGCCCACCCCACACTAGATCAGCATGTCTGACAGAACTTCCCGAAACCTGGAATCGTCTGCACCTGTGCAGTCCGGTCCAGTAGCTGCTGGACACGCATAGCTACGAGCACTGGGAATGCGGTGAGTGGAGAACTCAGTTTTTCATTCCCTTTCATGTTAATGCACTGAAATGTGAATGCCCACTGTGGCTGCCCTCACCATCTTGGACAGAGCCACCTGGACTGTACGACCTCAGAAGGCAGGGGCCACATTTGTCACTGTGTCCCCAGGGCCAGCAACAGCACTGACATTTAGTAGGCACCCAATAAATAATTCTCGAGTGAATGAACAAAGATGTGAACCACGAAATCCCTTCTGGCCTCCTCTTGGCGCTCTGGCCACCTCCCCCCTGGCCCTGAGGCCTCCCTCTACCCCGTAGAGAGGGGTGCTTTCTTGCCCACTGACTTCGGCGCGTGGCAGAGACCCCAGGTGCCCAGGCGGCAGAGTCAATTACTCCCTCCATTGCACTCCATTTGGAGCCGACACCCCGTGAGGAGGTGGGGCCGTAATGAGCCCCACCAGGCCCCAGCAAATACTGCAGCTGTTTCCTATACAGTCATTTGGGCTTTATGGAATGTGGAAGTGGCCTGACCCATAAATCCATGTGAATCGCTTTATTTGTCTATTCCTCCTCCTCCCTTGTCGAATGTTGGAAGGCACGAGGAGGGAGAGCCAAGTCAGTGTCAGGTCAAGGGGCTGAATTCAATTAAAGTCTTATTTGGACCCAATCTCTTTTAGGAAATGAAATCAGCGTCAGACTGGGTAATATATTTTTTTGCGAGTTAGGGTCCCTCCTGGGCTCTATGGAGGCAGAGAGATAATTCAGAACAGACATTCAGTCTGGGCTTCTTTCTGTCCAGCGAGGACGAGGGCCACGATAGGACAGCCACACTTGCCCCTGTGGCAGCCCCAGATGATGGCTGAAAGGACGGAGCTCCCAAGGCCTCCAGAAATCGCCCCTCACCTTGGTAACTGTGCCCACGATGGGCAGGGAAAGGAGCAGGCACAGATGCTTTGAGAGAGAACAGACACTAGTTTGAGACAGAGTAGCTGAGATGACGGCACAGGGGCTCCAGAAGCTTCCTGGAAGACCCGCCGCTGCTCACACTGCGGGCAGGGGTGCCGGAAGGGCCCGGCTCCCGGCTGTGCAAACTCCAGCCTGCTCTGAGCGGGTGGCCAGGAGGGACCACAGGGTGTGAGCGCTCTGTGCTCCGTGGCACGGTTCTCAGCCTTCTGCCAAGCGGTAGGAGACACTTCCGGCAAAGAGCTGTGCATTCTCTGCAGTTTGAAATTGTGTAGAAATCTCTGTGTGTTCTCAGGGGGCAGGGGACACGGCCCCCTAGGCTGTCTGAACAAGAGTGGCCTCCTGAGTTTGGAATCACAGTTGCCATTTAGGAAGCACCAACACCGGGCCCACCTCCGTGCAAACTGTTTTCTGCTTGGTCTCAGCGAATGTGGCGCGCCTCGAGGAGAGCTGCAGCTAGCCCCATGGCGGAGAGTGAGAAGGGGAGGAGTCGAAGCAGTTAAGTCATCTGCCTGCTGGAGCGCCCGTGTGAAGGAACAGAGGGCAACCTCTGACCCACAGAGAGCAAGGAAGGGTGACCTGGGCCCCAACCCCAAGAGGACATGAACCCTGCCGACCCCCACAGAAGTCAGCTGGGAAGCTGATCTGCCATGAACTGGGTTGTGTTCCCCAAAATTCACATGTTGAAGCTCTGTCCCCCAAGTGCTAGTATTTGGAGACAGGGCCTTCGGAGAGGAGTTAGGGTTAGATGAGATCATGAGGGGGAGGCCCTCATGATTGATGAGATCAGTGGCCTGATACGAAGCGATCAGAGGGCTTGCTCTCACCCCCCGTGAGGACAGAGCGGGAAAGTGGACCGAACCGGGCACAGGAGATTTGGAAGGGAATCCCAGCATCACCAGCACACGCCAACTCTGTGACCTTGGGTAATTTGGCCATTCTTGAAAGATTATTTCTGGTCAGATGACTAGAAAGCCTTTGTGTGGCGGGATACACTTGGGGACAACTCTGAGCAAATTGCCTTGCCTCCCTCTTGCAGCCTGACAAGTATCACCAAGGCAGGAAGAGTGAGCGGGCACCTCTGAGGTGGACAAAAGACAGGCTCCACAGAGCCCAGGCAGACGACCACCGGTGGGCATGGCGCTCCTCAGCAGCGCTGTTGTGGGGCCAGAGTGGACCTGGTCACTGTTCAGCCTGAACCAAGGACCCAGGCAGTGTCCCCAGCGGAGCCACACAGCTCTCTTTTCTTCACGATGCCTCCTCTCCCCCTGGCCTTCGTCTGCCCACCTAGACTTAAGATGCTGTCTCATCTGGGAACCCCAAGTGTCAAGCCCCCTCTGTCATTTGCCTGGATAAAACTGCTGTTCTCCAGCGCCCCCTGAGACAAGGTCTGTGTAAGTCTTCCCTTGCACCACTGGAGTCACCCCATGCAAAGGCGCTCCCAGCATCATCACGTCGAACAGGGACGAGAGCAAGACCAGGAAGCTGTCCCCAGATGGGGTCGTGTCGGAAAGAGTTATCCCAAGAGAGGGCAAGAGCTAAAACCCGCCCCATTTTGCCTCATTACTACACTTAAAGACCACACCAGTTTTTCTTAATCTCAATAAGCTAACTCATTGCCTGTCGTGACATGTTTACACTTCTGACAAACTGTTACGTGAAAAGGCAGAATGTCCAAGTGTGATGATAGTGTGACCTCATGGGGGGGAAGGGTGGGAGCAGGAGAGGAGGGGGAGGGAGAGAAAGAAGGGGAAAGAAATGGCTCGCAAATGCACATGCATCAGAAAGGCCAGGACGACTTTAAACACACTGCGGGCTCACCCCAGTTTCTGACTCAGTGAGTCCAGGGTGAAGACGGGAATTCTGCATTTCTAACAAGTCCTCTCATGTTAGTCTGAGGACCAGACTTTGAGAACCACAGCTATTTTAAAATATGCCAAGATTCAGGGCCTCCCTGGTGGTACAGCAGTTCAGCACTGAGCTGTGGAGCTGTCGGCAGCCGCGACGCGAGTTCGACACCCAGCAAGGGAGATTCCACATGGCGCGGCAGACCTCTCCTGCCTCACCCACTGCTCCCCTCAGCAGTGTATTTCCGGCAATCTGCCTATTCTGCTCCCCACTCTGTCTCTGGTGAACCCTCTCACCGCCCCATGCCTCTGACCTGTACCCCAGCTTGTATGCATAAATAAATAAATCTTAAAAAAAAAAATATATATATATACCAAGATTCAGTGGTTACCTATGGGAAGTGGATCTAAGGACAATTGTTTTTAATGCTGCATAATATTATTCTTTCTTCTTCAATGTTGATAACAAATGGATATATTTTTCACAATCAGAAGAAAATATGAGTAGTATAAAAGAAAGGGGAAAAGTAGATTTCATGCTTCCTTTCATGTCAAATTAAAAAACAGACAAAGCTAATCCACGGTGATAGGAAACAGAGTCTTGGCAAAGAATTTTTGGACATGACACAAGCAGCGAAATAAAAAATAAACAAGTGGGACTACATCAAACTAAAAAACTTTGGCACAGCAAAGGAAACCATCAACAAAATGAAAAGACAACCCAACAAAAGGGGGAAAATATTTCAAAAATCATGTCTCTGATAAGGACTGATATCCAAAATATATCAAGAATTCAAAAAACTCAACAGAAAAAAGACACACAAATAATCCAATATTTTAAATGGGCAAAGACCAGAATAAACCTTATTCTCCAAAGACGATACAAAAATGGCCTCCAGATACTGGAAAAGGTGTAAACCAAATTGCAAAATCAAACTACAGTGAGATGTCACCTCATGCCTATAGAACGGCTGTCACCAAAGAGACGAGGGTAAGAAATGCTGGCCAGGAGGTGGAGGAACGGGAACCCTTGGGCACCGTCGGTAGGATTGTGATAGATACAGTCACTATGGAAAACCGTCCGGAGGTTCCTCAAAAATTATAAATAGAACAACCATAAGATCCCACTTCTGGAAATAAACCCGAGGGAAAGGAAAATACTATGTCAAAGAGATAGCTGCAATGGCCAAGGAGAGCTTCGCCCCCACTCCCGCCCCGTTATGGCCCCTCCCAGGCCCCTGCACCAATGGCTGTGGGGTAGGGGGCCACCCTCTTCTCTCCCTTTGGACAACTCTGAAGGACCATGCCCTCTTCCCGTGGCAACGCTCCTGCTGCCCTCACCCCCTCCCAGGTCTTGTTGCTGAGAGCAGTCCCACACGCCTGCCCACCAATCTCCAAAACCCTGGGGACAACTGGTTTCCCCACTGAACAAAAGTAGGGTTGGCCTTCCATGATATCAGCCTTGCAAAACGAACCCTACAGGAAGGGATGACCCCAAAGAAGGAAAGAGAATGCAGAGGACTCTGTCCTGTCTCCTGGAATGCAGTCTGCAGAAATGTCTCACGAGTAAACAGATGGCACTCCCCCCCTAGTTCTAGCTTCTGTGGCCCTTCTTAGATTGTAATCACAGCTGAAGACCTGAGACCAGCTCCATTCAGAAATGACAAGAGTTCTGGAGTTTGGGCAGCTTCATGCCAACTTTTGTTTGGTTCGACAATGGCCAAGCAAAAGTCACTATCACCTATCAAAATAGATAAATGCCTGAAAGCTGTCACATTCCTGCCGCCTGAGTCCACCACAGTGTCATAGCCACTGTCCACTAGAATCCCTTATTTGGGCAGCCATCGCCTTGCCCACCTGTCTTTCATGCCATCCCTTCACGGTACAAAAGGTTGGCAGTCATTTACGGTGCTGTGATTTTTAAGTGAATGTTCACTTTTTCTGAATAAGAAAAAATTTTAATTTTTTCAACAAGGCCCAGTGGCATTCCACATATTTACACTGGCATATGGCCATCACCACCATCCACCTCACCCACTTCATTATCCCAAACTGAAGCTCCAGGCCACAGTAACCTCTATTGCACTCTCTGTCTCTGACTCTGCCAAGGTCCCTCAAATACCTGGACCCATATGATATTTATCTTTTTTGTGACTCACGCATTTCACTTAGCATGACATCCTCAACATTTATCCATGTAGTAGCATGTCTCCGAATTTCACTCCTTTTTAAGCATAAATAATATTCCATTGCACTCATTTGCGAATTCATTCATTCATCACTGGGCGCATGAGTTCCCTTTTTGGATACTGTGAATAAGACTACTATGAACATCGGTACACAAATATTTGTTCGAGTCCCTGCTTTCAATTCTTGTATGTTTATATCCCGGGATACATTCTCACCAACACTTGTTATTTTCATCCTTGATACTAAAGAGGGCAAAAGGGTAGGTATCTCATCACAGTTTTGATCTGCATTTCTCTGGTGATTTTTTATGTTAACCATTTTTTCATGTATTTATCGGTCAGTTGTTTTTCTCCTTTAGAGAAGTCTATTCAAGTCCTTTGCCCATGTATTAATAGGGTTGTTTGGCTTTTGTTGCTGTTGAGTTGCAGAAGTTTTTTAATATTCTGCATATTAACCCCTGATATTAATCAGATATGTGACTTGCCAATATTTTCGCCCATTCTGTCTGCTGTCCTTTCCTTCTGTTATGATTGTCCTTTGATGCACAAAAGTTTTTAATTTTAATGTAGTCCAAATTGTCAATTTTTTCTTTCAGTGCCTGAACTTATGATGTCATATCCAAGAAGTCACTGCCACGTCCTATGCCGTAAAGTTCTTCTGATGTTTCCTTCTAAGAGTTTTATAGTTTTAGCTCTTACATGAGATCTTTCATCCATTTTGAGTTAATTTTTGTATATGATGTAAGTCAAGAACTCTACTACATTTTTTTCTCTTCTGCCAATATCCAGTTTTCCCAAAACCATTTGTTGAAAAGACTGTCCTTTCTCATTGAATGTATTGACACCCCAGTTGAAAATCATGTGACCATCTATGTGAGGGTTAATTTCCAGGCTTTTCATCCCACTGGTCTCTATGTCCGTCTTCTTGTGACTGAGCACACGGAATATCCTTTTAGAACAACTCCTAGGTTTGGCCTCCAGCTTAGAGGTAATCTGTACCCACACAGGCTCTGTCAAAGACAGTACACTCCTAAGGGGCTGAGAGCTGTCTTATCACCACAGTGATAAGATTTGTGCCTCATACCCAATAGTTGCTCCAAAAATATGTGACCTAGCTGTGGCAAGATCCCGATGGACAACTTTGTGCTTATCACATGCTCATCTTGAGACAGGACTGGGCGTTTCAATGTGGCCTCAAAAGAGAGCAAACTCCACGACACATTAACAAGGAATGTCTATTTCACTGAAGACTTCTCGGGGGAAGGGAAGTTAGCATTGCACATGACATGGCAAGACTTCCTCAAATTTCCTTTAAACATTTCTTTTCCCTCAAAGTCCTCTCCCCTACAAGCTACTTCATTTCCTTCTCTTCCTCTTCCTTTATCTCAAACTCTTAAAAAATATGCTCTATTGCCCCAAAACTGTTCAATCTCGGCCTCGAGTGCTAGCCCACTCAGCCAAGTGAGATCCTGGTGGCTGGTTTCCGAGGAAGAGCCATCTGGCCATCGTTCTCCAAGCCTAATGCTTAGGAGCTCATCTTCACCCTCACTACAAGCAGGTCAACAAAGTGCTCACGCATCTAGGTGGGTCTCCTGGAAGTGGGGGTGAGGGGTAGTGAGAAGGAGCCTGCCAAAAGAGGAAGGACTGTACTGCTAAGGCAATGAGACTTTTCTCCATCATGTTACAAAGATATTGAAAGAGTGACTCAAGATGATCACCCTCAATCCGAACCAATGTTGAGATGCAGGTGTCTGCCAGAAACCGCAGCTTCCCTAATCCTGAATCCTTCTCTGCAGGACCCTGGTCAACCACTTTTTAGTGGTTACAAAGGTCACAGTGATGCTCCAGGCCTGAGCTGAGGAGCCTCTGGGCCTCTGCTGTGCTTTCCTTGGTCCTGTGGGCCTCTGAGCCCCAAGCCCACTTTCCTTGATGGGTCCCCCTTTCTACTGGGCTCCCTTCCAGGCATTCAGGCCCTCTGTTTTCTGTGGCCATGTAAGTGCTTAGACCACCACTACCTGCCTAGAGTGGCCTCCACCCTACTCTGATCTGTGCCACCAGACACGCCCACTCTCACCCTAGCCCCACTGCTTCATTGGGTCTGAACACTAGATACAAGGTTTCCAGAGAAAGGGGGTGAGGAGGAGAAAGAATCGCCTGTTCTTTGGGCACTAACTCTGTGATTAAGGATTCCTAATCACATGTTTGACTTGAATGTAGCTCTGCCAATGTAGAGCTTGAATGTAGAATGCCCAAGATACGTAACCTTGGGCAAGTCGCCTGACCTCTCTGTGCCTCGGTTTCCTCATCTGGAATACAGAAATAATAATAGTAAGAAATAGATACTAAATGCTCAACTTGTGTTAGTCGTCGATATCATAGTATCACTACTCACATGCACCGACGTCATTAAATCTCACAAATCCTCAAGTATTACTCTCCCTGTCTCATAGGCCACAGAACAAGGAGACTAAAGCTCAGAAAAAGCAAGTAACCTGCCCCTAGTTGTGCAGCCAGTAAATGGTGGAAGAAAGATCTAAACTAGGGTCTATTTGACCCCATCCTCTTACCCGCGTGTCAAGCCTCCTCCAAAAGTAACTGCCCTCAAGGTATGGAAAGGTCGAGAACCCTTGGGGGGAAGTAAGAGACAAGAGGTCACCAGCTAGGGCAATTTCTCTTTGGGGCAAATCCAGGAAGTAGGGAATGGAATGAATATGAAACCAGACTGGAAATAAGCTGGCCCATTTTGCCACTCACTAGCTACGCAGCTCACAACCGTCCTCGACGACCTCATCGGGAAAGTGGGAAGGCCAACAGTGTGCCCACAGCAACAGTAATAATGCCCTGAGCAAGGTGCGCTGGCGAGAGCTGCAGAATCGTGCGGTGGAAGCCCTGGGAAGTGGTCACAGGTGTTAGAGCAGCTATTCGGGGTGGGCACAGGACAGCGCAAGAGAGACAGGCTTCGGGGCCTGGAGAAACAGTTTCACCGCGGCCGCCGGCTTCCTGGGCAGGAGACCGTGCTTCTCTGAGCCTCAGTGTCCTCGCGAGTGAGGGGGAGCAGACCCTTTCAGGTGCAAGTGACAGAAAACTCAGTTCAAATGGCATTTGCACAAAAAGGGCATTCATCCTGACTCGAGCATTTGGACTATCTCTGAGGTAGGCAAACGCTGTCTCCAAGCCACAGGCTCTCTCGACTTCTTGGCCTCTTGCTCTCTGCATTGTTTTGCTCCCCTTAAATAACAGCCCACGCCCTGCCTCCCCCCACATCAGGATTATATCCAATACCCTAAACAACCGTGGAACTCAAAACTCTCTTGAGAAACTTGCAGATTTAATTCTCATCCGTCTGACTCCGATCATGTGTCTGTTCCGGGGCTAATCACTGAAGCTGGGAGAAAATATAATTCTGATCGGCCAGATTCGGGAACACGAGAGGTAGGATGGACCGCAGTGGAAATCTATGAGCTGAGAATGGGATGAGGGAGAGGCTCCCCAAAAGGCAAAGTACTATGACCTGCAAAGAGCTGGCTGTGTGCTGGGCCGGTAGCTCAGGCAGCAGAGGGCGCGTTGGTCACCTGGTGGGGCCATGTCCAAGCCCCAACGAGCCTTCCTTCAGCAGGTCATTGTGCTGAGGACAGAGCCGGACCGAGTTTCGCACAGGAAAATGCAAACTCACAGGAAGTCAGTCCAGTGAGAAGCAAAACAAGCACCCTGATTGAAGCAAGGTCAGAGGGTCCTGGGGAGACCAGATGGCGAGACCCCACCCCGGGCTGGTGCTGGGGCAACAGTCCACGTTTACCCCACCAGGGCCAAGGTTAGGGCCCAGGGCAGGCGGGTGCTGAGCGATGGTTGAGACCGTGTTTGTCAAAAGGACACTGCTGGGAGCTGTGCCTCTGGCTTTTGGCTGAGTGGACAGCTTGCCCCCCTTAAAGGGCCAGGCCCAGCAGGCGAAGGAAACCATAGCAACCACAAGTTAAGAAAGACTGATGAAAAGCTTGTAAACACAGCCTCCAGCCATGTGGCATAGCTCCGGGCTCCTAGGAGACAGCCACATAAAGACCAGCCTGGCTCCCCGACCAGGCTAAGGGGATATTTCTGGACTGCGCGCTTGCAACGCGGAGCCTGCAGACTAGACAGGCAAACAGGAGCACAGACAGACGTCGGGGCTGCAAGAGCTGAGCCTTGGCTGGTGGCTCTTCGAGCTGCTCCGGGTCTGCCCTCTTTGCTGTCGCTCTGGTGTCACCACCCGCATGAGCCCACAGCCACCTGCCTCCCCCCCTCACCTCCTGCAGACTTCTGACCTGCCTGAGCGCTGGGTGGCAGGTGGCCGTCCCCAGAGTCGTGGCAAAGGACAACCTACTAACGAGCTCTCTGTGGCTCCATCCTAAATAGCCCGCTGCCTCGTGCCACTTCCTGAGCCACACAACTGGCAGTGCCAACCTGCCTTTCTATGCATCGCCGGGCAGAGACTGTAGCCCTCAGCAGGGTGCTGCTAACTCCATTCTTCAAGCTCACGGCCAAGCCCCCTTTACACTGTGCAAGAGTGACCCGCTACTTGGCAATGCTGAGTATGACGGTACCCACCAAGGACAGATATTTAACAGGATATAAAATCTGCTTTCTCTCCAATCTGGTTTTCCCAAGAGATCAGGAGAAAAATCAGCAAACTCTTTTTGCCTGCCAAATAATTGAAATTTTAGGTGACAGAACCCAAACAAGTAGCTATGGCAACACAAGCCACTCCAATAAGGCTAACAGAGATTATTTCCAGCACAATAGCCTGGCTTGTGCTCAGAAAGCAGAGGTAATGTTGGCTGAAAGCAATTCCTGAATGGGGGGGGCGGCAACGGGGGACTCCAGCCATAGAAGCTTCACGCTCAGGTTTCTGCTTCTGGGCCACAGGGATTCAGTGGCAAGATGAATTACCTGCTACTGGACTAATATCTTGCCTCTCCACGCTGATGAAGTGGCAAACCCTTCAGCTTCTACTTGGCTTCTTCACTTCCAACCACAGAGTCATCCGCACCCCCAAGACTCACAGTGACAGCTCCATGAATATGGGCTGTGAAAACAACAGAATCGGGCAACTTGACAGACTTTAGGGGTCACCCAAATTTGGAGCCTCCTGAAGACAGGAGAATATGCTCTTTGCTCTGCAGGGAACTGAGGACTGACTCATGGGACCTCATTTGTTTTGCAGATGGAGAAGCTGCTTCTAAACTCAGTCTGCTGTGATAGGCTGTTTGTATCTTAGTGGTTGGGAAAAGACAGCCTTGCACAGATGTGGGGCTGGAAAGAGGGGGGATATTTTAATAGACTTTTCGGGTAACTGTAAATTTTCTCTTTTGATACTACAGCAAGACTCAGCAAGGGGTCGTTTCTTACAGCTCTGTTGCATATAGAATCTGAAGTCCAATCAATGAATGTTTCATACCGTTACATTAAAAGCTGTAGGCCCACCACACATTTCCGGTTTTGTTTGATTTTTTTCCCCTATGCATGTTGTTTAACATCACACATTGGTCATTTGGAAAATATTGGCTCACTGAGTTGCACGGATCTTCCAAATGTCGCATTCCATTGAACAATATCACATTCATTAATATCACAACCCGCCTCATGAGTAACTCTTTAACTACTGGGAAGCTATCAAGTTCACAACAGCAGATACTCTGATTTCCACTTGAAAGCTTGAATGTGATGTTCGCTAACGAATATTTTCCGTGTTTTCCATAACAGCTCGTTTCCATTATTTTCAAGAAATTTCCTGCCACAAAGGCGAGCAGGAGTAACTGTAGTTTTTGTTAAAAGATAATTTATTTTAAAAAGGCAAAAATCATAATTCTCGTTTAGATATAAAACGAGCGTGTTAAAGATTTTATGTAATTCATAATGAAAGAACCAAGCGGATGTTTTAACCAGCTCAAGAAAAAAGCCAAAGAAGCACAAATTTGTAAGGAATAAAAGAACATTGAAATGAATGTGCAAATGGACACAAAGCTGACTTTTTCATGGAGAGAGAATAGGTGCCCCTCCACCGGGCAGAAATTATTTGCATGTCTATGGACAAGAGTTAACAAGAGTTACTTTGCACCGCTATGTGCTATCGTCATCTCCAATTTACAGGATTGAGAATTAACTCCCTAGGAGCAGCATCAGCCCGCATGAGCTCTGGCGAGGCGGTTTTCCTCTGGCGCACACATCGTCCCTACAGCCTCATGGCGCTCGCCCTCCCAGTAAAAATGGTGTTTTAGGGAAAGACCTGCTAGCTCGGCTCACCACCCTCACCCCAGGGCACTTCCCGAGACCACCACCCACTTCAGCCTGCAGTCGAGTGCAGCGCCTGTGCGTTCCCAGCGCGTTCCCACAATACCAAACAGACGTGCGCGGCCACGGAGACTTCACCTACAGAAAAAGCTCTGTGCCATTGTTGGGCTGTGGCTGACACCCCAACAGTGTCCCGGGGAGCCCTAGGGGCCTGGGGTCATAGTCACAGAAACGCTACCCTAATGTCCTTTTGTTGACCGAGGAAATGACCTAAAGAAGAATGAGCGAAAAGGAGCAAAGAGCCAGACATCTAGAAATTGAATGATCAGAACTGTGGGTCACTGCTTCGGGAGGGCAAATCCCGGAATGAGAATCTAGGAGCAGTGACAGGGAGTTGGCGGAATGAAGACTCTAAACACAATAATAAAACCCACTGCTTTTTTTTTTTAAGATTTATTTTATTTTTGCATACAAGCCAGGGTACAGGTCAGAGGTGTGGGGCGGCGAGAGGGTTCACCAGAGACAGAGTGGGGAACAGAACAGGCAGATGGACGGAAACACACTGCTGAGGGGAGCAGTGGGCGAGGCAGGAGAGGTCTGCTGCACCATGTGGGGTTCTCCCCGGCCTGGCGTCGAACTCGTGTTGCCGCTGCCAACAGCCCCACAGCACAGCGCTACAGCGCAGCGCTTAACCGCTGTGCCACCGGGGAAGCCCCCACTCTGCTTTTGTGGTTGCTACCTCCTGACAAATCCAAACAGTGCCAATGACGAACTCCCCCTCCTGACAGGGGTGGGTCATTCCCCTGCCCCTCCTTGGACACCCCTCTCCAGAAGCACAGAGCTAACTGAGGCACAGAATTCCATGAACATGAGAGCCACAGACTATGGGGACCTGATGGCAACCACTCTATTCCCATTCTTTCAGTGACCACCTTAGAAAGGTGAACCCATTGGGCGCTTATTGAAATTCAGAACTGATCGGTATCTTAATCCACCTCTGCTACCCCCAAAATAAGGACTACGACTCTTCTAGTCACATCCTTTCCCAAATTATGAACTATTGTTATCATAGTTCTGTTATATTTTTTTAACGATATCCTTATTTTACATTGTTGATATTTGTTTGATTCGTCCACACATTTAGCACTTTCTTTGCTCTCCAGTCCTTCCCGGCTCTCAGACCAACCATCTGAAGCCTGATGTATGTACTTTAGAATTTCCTTTAACAAAAACTTCATTCCTCCAGCATGTGTGTATGACAGAAAATGTGTCAAAAATAACTGAAGTGGGTCTGATGATGAATTCTCTCAGTTTTTATCTGAAAATGTATTTCTTCCTCTTTTTAAAAAATATTTTTGCTGCACATATGATACTAGGTTCACTGTTAATTTCTCTCATAACAATTTAGATATTTCAATGGTTCCTAGTACTGTAGAGAAGACAACTGTCAGGATAGTTACCATTCTTTAGAGATAATATATATTCCCCCTCTGCTTGCTTTAAGATCTTCTCTTTGTCTTGGTGTTCTGCAGTTTCATTTGTGATGTGTGTAGGTGTGGATTTCAGGTTTTGGTACAACACTATTTATTGAAGAGACTGACCATTTATTCATTTCTAGGCTCTCTATTCTGTTCCATTGATCTAGGTGCCTGGTTTTATGTTGATGCCATACTGTTTTGATTACTATAGTTCTGAAGTATAGATCAAGGTATGGATCTTTTTATCTTGCTTGAGACTCACTGGATTGCCTGAATGTGTAGACAGGTGTCTCTCAGCTATTGTCCAGTCAAATATTGTCTCTGCATCATCCTTTCTCCCCTCTTCTTCTGGAAAACCAGTCATTCATATTTTAGATAATTTCATTCTGTCTCCCAGATCTCTTAACCTCTCTTTCATATTTTCCTTCTCTTTGTCTCTCTCTGCTATGTCCTAGATTTTCTTTTCATGACTCTCCCCTAGGTTATTAACTCCATGTCTATGTCTAATTAATTGTTGAATCTGTAATTTTTTATTTCTAGAAATTCATTTTTTTAAATATACTTTGCCATTTTTATAGTCTGATCCTTAAGTCATAATTTTATTTCTTATTTCTGTGAACATATTAAAATTCTTCTTTAATAGTCTATGACTAATCATTCCACTGTCTGCTGTCTGTTGTTTCTGCTACTCTGTTGTCTGTTGTTTCTGCTAGCTCTATAGACTTGTCTCATTTCCTCATGTATTGTAACATTTTTGGGAGTGAGCAGAAATTTCTTAAAACTTTATCATGAAGAAGTCCTTGAGGCCTAAGGAAGATGTGCTCCTCTAAAGGAATTTGTATCTAATTCTGCTAGGCATCCCAAAGACACAACCCTGGCAAATTCATGTTATAGATCCTTGTAAGAGCTGACTTGTGTTTGAAAATCTCAGAAAAAGAACTTTTTGCCTCCACCCAACCCCAATGTTCAAAACAAACAATTGTTTTTATCCCTCAGGTAACAGGTTTCTTTTTTTTTTTTTTTTTGACAGGTTTATTTCTAAATCATTATTGTACTAAATCACCTTTTTTATTGAGGAAAGGTCATTTGAGGTCCTAACTTTATGGAAGTCCTTGGGCAAGTTCTGGGCTTCACTTGTTGTCCCCTACGACCATGAAGACATGAGAAACCAAAGCTTAAATCACACCTAGTGCAGCCAGTGTTTGCCTATGGGGCACGTATCAGCTTTGGGACACAGATTATCCTTTTTTTTTTTAATTTTTAAATGTTTTTTATTTATATCTTTTACATTATTGTGTACTGATCATCTTTTTGACCTCTAGTTTTTGGCCTCTGAAGATTCCTTAATAACTCGCTGTCTCATAAAAATGTTTTCTTTATATGGCTTTCATATGTTATCCAGCACTTCTAGTTGTTTGAGTAGGAGGATCAATGTAGCTATTCCACCAAACTGTAAGAAATGAAAGTCAGGATAAAAGCATGAACCGTCTGTTGTGGTTGTGTGGGACAGGAGTGAGAAGGGGCCAGGAGATTGCAGCTGGGGATATCGCTGGAAGGCTCAAGAGGGTCTAGTCAATAGAGGGGCCTCAAAAATCACGCTGCCTTAGAACTTTGACTGGTCCTCAATGAAGGTGCTTCCAAATTTGGACTGCAAGATTCCTAAGTTTTTGGATTCTTTTAGGATTTAAGGTTTCTTTTATTGCTTCCCTCACTACACTAGAATACTGCATATAGCCAAGTTCCACACATCAGAACCACGTGGTTCACTAGCAATTACCTCGCTTTAGCCCAAATTTACTAAATCTATATCCCCAGGAAGGGAGAGAAAAGAAAGGGGGACATTCCCAAGACTCAGGCAACCTGAATTTTAACAAGTTTTTCACACTGAACTCTGAGAACCTATTAGAGCAGTATTTTTCAAATTGCTAATGAGATCACTGGTTGATTGGGGAATCATTTTTTAATGAGAAAGAATAAAAACTCATGGTGTGTCTCTTGCTATAAGGGTGTGTTTCATTAAACCTTTGTTTAGGTATCATGGTGTGTGTGTGTGTGTGTGTGTGTATGCACGTGTGCACACATGCATGTGCACACACACACACACAAGTGCAATGGGCTAAACCTTAAAATGTACTGAATGTGCTGAGGGAGGGCAAAGGGTTAGGAAACACTGCTCAGGGGTTGCCCTTCGCATTGTTCTTAATCAGACGGTTCCTATAATTACAATAGTGTGAGGGAAAGGAACACAGAATCATCTTCCCCCGGATAACCTAGCACGCAGGATGCTGGGACCCATTTAGTTTGTACATAAATCAATTAATTTTGGCACTTCCTGACTCAAAACGAAGAGATGAGAAAGCGTCTCTGTAACACTGGCACGAGTGGAACCTGCTGCTAGCTGTCACCTACTCAAGGGCTGTTTTCTTCTCCCCAAGCGATTGCCAAGCCTGCTGCCTGGCTCTCCTCGCGCTTCAGCAGCTGTACTTGAGATGAAGTGACTCTAAGTCTTGGCACAGCTGAATTCAGGGCACCATGTGGGCACATTTGCCACCTAGGGTGTTGTCATTCCAAGTGCTGCTCCCACAGGTGGTCACGGGTCATAGGTGCCGACACCTTTTGCTATCCGGATACTTCTTAATTTGCACTTGAACTTGTTTCATTGGGGTGTGTATCTGTGTATCTCTGGACACACACACCTTGTTGTAAATATATCTCCCAGATTTCAGTCATTCCCATAATGCTTTTGTTGTCTTTTCTCTTTCCACAACATCCCTCTGATTTGATTATTTACCTTTTCCTTAGCTCAGATTACATATTTATACAAAAAAGTTTTCATAAAGAATACATTCTAGGGGCCTCCCTGGTGGCACAATGGGTTAAGTCTCAGCCTATGCAGCTATCAGCAGCCACTATAGCATGAGTTCGATCCCCGGCCAGGGAGCTTCCCACATGGCACAGCAGACCTCTCGTCTCCCCGCTGCTCCCCTCAGCAGTGTGTTTCAGTGGATCTGCCTGTTCTGCTCCCCGCTCTGTCTCGGGTGAATCCTCTCACCCCCACACACCTCTCTGGCCTACACCCCAGCTTGTATGCATAAATAAATAAATCTTTTTAAAAAATACATTCTATCTGTTCTATAGATTGAAAGGTGTCACTTGTCAAAAGAGAAAAAAAGCTGTAAAAACGATTACGAGGGAAGAAGCACCAAGTTATCACACGTGATCAGATGCCACTGCCGCCAAGGCTCTGAGCCCAGTGGACATCCGTCCTCTGATTTAAAACGAGACGTGGATGTCTCCTGTTAAAGGTCTACTAGGATCAAAGTAGGTCTTTTTCCAAGAGGTTCCAAAAGGCATCAAAGATTAGGGGAGAAAATGACCTCCTTCACAGGAATTCCATTTTGTTTTAAGGTTAACCATTTCATGAGTACCTCAGACTTTGGGAAACAAGAGTGCAGATCTGTGGTTCTCAGACTGTCACGTGTCAGAAGTCCTCTTAGAACACACACGGCTGGCTCCATCCTCAGTTTCTGTTGGCGGCCAAGGTCCAGGAATTTGCATCTCTAAGGAATCCCAGGCAGAGCTGATAGGGTCGGTGCAGCCCAGCTCTGGGAACGCCACACAGACCCATGGTCCACAGTCAGACCCTGCTCAAGTGAGTCCCTTCTCCTCCTGTGCCCTCTGCCCTTCCAGCCGTGTTAAACTTCCAATCGCTGCCGTCCATCTCACCCAAACCAAATATTTTAGTATTCTCCCTTCACAAATTCTGGGCTTTGAAACACTTTTTGTCTATCAAACAAAAGAGTTATCGAGTAATAATTCATTTTCTCATGTTTTATTAATCAAAGACAGGGTAAGTGCCAATCAGCGCTTCTAGCCAGCAAGGGGTGACTGGTATTTCTGAATAGTTGATAAAATTCTAGCCCAGAGCAAGGAAGCCTGATGTTTTTGTTTAATTAGCCTGTGAGACTAATCTATGGCAAATATGAAGGGTTTGGGTTAGTCTTTTTCAAGCACTAAAAATAGCTCACAAGCCCTGCCCCCCATTACTGTCTTCTGAGACCCTTGAGGGGTTGGAAACTCAGGCTGGGACCGCCTGCTCTCTGGGGCTCATCTGGTAATTAACTGCTGGTTTTCTTCTGTCTTTTCTTCTATTATTGTCCCTTAAGATCATGAAGCAAACGCATCTGACTCTTCATTGTAAACTGCACGGGACTTCGCTCAAAGCTTTTTTAGCTCCTGTATATATCCAACTATACAACAGTTGTATCCAGGAGAGAGCAACATAATAAATGAATATTTGCAGTAGAATAGAGCAGTGTTGTAAATAGAAGAGTTAAACTCATAATATGCCCTTTGAGGGGAGAAAGTGAGTGAACAAAACAATTGCCTTTCGGAGCTGATAAACGACTGGAGAGGAAATAGTTACCTGCTGAAGCCCACCGACCATGCCTCCTTCTAGGTGCTCTCTCTGTTATCTCCGGGAAGGCTGGTAAGGGGGAAATATTTGAAGCCACCTGATAGAATTGCAGCAGAACAATCTGAGGACTTGGAGAGGTAAGATCTTAATGAAGCAGAAAGAACTCTGGTCTTGCTCAGGAGCATGGGGCTCTTCCTTTTTCCAAGATTCTGGGGAACACTGTCTCTCTGGAAGCCATCCTTGGCGGCGAGCACCCCCACCCACTCCCACCTGACTTCCATTACATTTTTGGACTCACGGTACGTTATGTTTATTACTGCGGAAGCCTCCCCCGGCCCCCCGTTTGGAAAGACTCCCTTCTTCCCTCCAAGAAATAGCTCTCCACGATTATAACTTCTTGATTGGCTGATGTAGCTTAATGTCGGCATCATCTTTCCAAACACCAGTAGCGATAGTATTACCTGCACTGCCTTGGACAGTCTCGCTAAGAAAATGGTTTGACTACTGGCGGCTCTGGGAAATACGCAAAAAGCAAAATTGGGGGTTGTTTCACTTGTTCCAAAAGCTTATTAGATGAGTTCATTATACAGCTTATCAAAGTAGGAGATGTTCTGGGTGCTGTGTGTTGTCTGGCCCATCACTCGTGCCTGATTGAGAACATGGTTCAAACCCAAGGAACTCTTCCTCTGATGAAGTTCCTGCTCTGGCCTGTTGCTATGGCAACTTCAGGCCAGTGTCCAGGATGACAGCAAATATATTAAATATTGCAGCAGATCCACTTGCTCCCTCCTTTGGTGACCTCAGAGCCAGGGCTGTATTTGATAGCAGACAACTTGAGAAGGACGAGTGTGCCTATTTTCTCTCTTCGACGTGGAAAGCAATCATATTTACATTCCTAAGCACAGTGTCATCCAGGTAGCAGGTACGGGAAAAATGCTTGAGAGATTTAGTTATAGTTGGTGGGTGGACCGCACACACGGTGGCCTCTTTTTCCTGAGACACCAGCAAAATGACAGGAAAGGAATGAAACAGGAATCTGCTCACGGAGACAAAGAAAGCAGGAAATGACACCACAGCAGGCCAGAGATGGCCGTTCTTGAGCTTTTTTTTTATTGGGATCAAATATAAATGGCATGAAACTGACCATCTTAACCACTTTGAAGTGAGCGTTCCGTGGAAGTGAGAAGCTTCACACTGCTGTGCTCCTCCTACAACTATCCACCCTGGAGTTTCTCATCTTCCGCAGCTAAAACTCACCAGTGAGACAAGAACTCCCCGCTGCCCCTCCCAGCCTGTGGTAAGCCTCTTCTGTGCTCTGTCTCTACGTTCTTGACTATCACAGGAAGCTCCTAGGAAACAATATTTGATCTGCTGTGTCTGGCTTATCTCACTTAGCCTGGCGTCTTCCAGATCCACCCATGTGGTAGCAGGTGTCAGAATTTTCTTCCTTTCACCCTCAAGGAATCAGATTATCAGTTCATTTTCAGTTTTACTGAGATGTAACAGACAGAATGTCATTCCTTTTTTAAAAAAATTATTGAGGTAAATTGATGTACACATTATATTAGTTCAAGTGTACAATGTGATTGTTTGTGTATACTGCAAAACAGTCACTACCTACGTCTAGTTAATTATGCAGTGTAAAAAATGTTTTTCTTGTGATAAGAACTTTTTAAGATTTAATCTTTAGTGACTTTCAATTATGCAGTGTCCTTAGCTAGAGTCCCCATGCTGTACATGACACCCCCAGGACTACTTTATATTGTAATTGAAAGTTTGTGTAATTGAAAGTTTGTTCACTCATTTTGCCCTCCACTACCCGCCTCCCCCCACAACCTCTTGCAACCACAAGCTGATCTATGGGCTTGGTGTTTTCAGTTTGGGTTTTTTTTGTTTGTTTTAGTCTACATATGAGATCACACAGTATGTGTCTTTCTCTGTCTGATTTATTTTGTTTAGCATAATGCCCCTAAGGTCCATCCACACTGTTGCAAATGAGAAAATTTCATTCTGCCCTATGACTGAACATATTCCATTGTATATGTCTACAACAACTCCTTTAATCCTCACCCATAGGGGACACTTAGAATGTTTCCTTGTCTTAGCAACTGTCAATCATGCTGCAGTAAACATGGATGTGCCTTTATCTTTTTGAGTTAGTATCTCATTCTCTTTGGATAAATACCCGCTGTGGAATTATTGGCTCATAAGGTATTTATTTCTATTTTTAATTTTTTGAGGAACCTCCACACTCTTTTCCATAGTGGCTGCACCAATTTCCATCTCCACTAACAGTGCACTAACAGAGTTCCCTTTTCTCCACATCCTCACCAATTCCTGTTCATTCTTGTTCAGTTGAGAACATTCTAAGGCGTGTGAAGTGAGAGCTCATGGTGGTTTGGTTTGCATTCCCTGATGATTCATGATGTTAAACATCTTTTCATGTATCTTTTGGCCATCTGTCTTTAGAAAAGTATCTATTCAGCTCTTCTGCCCATTTTTATTTTTATTTTTGTTTTGCTATGGAGTTGAGTGAGTTCTTTATTACTTTGAATGTTAGCCCCTTCTCAGCTTGCTTCATAAATACTTTCTCCCTCTGGGTGGGTGCTTTTTCATTATGTTGATGGTTTCCTTTGTTGTGCAGAACTTTTCAGTTTGCTGTTGCTCCAGCTCTTTGTGTTTATCTTTGTTACTTTTGTGCTGGGTGTTGGGTCAAAGACATATTGCCTCGACCCCTGACCCCTGTCAAGCGCTTCCTGCCTATTTTCTTTCAGAGCTTTCCATTTTCAGATCTCGTGATTACTCTTTAATTCATTCTCAGTTAATTCTGGTGTAAACAGTGGTCCAATCTTCCCAGAATTTCAGTACTATTTCAGATCGGTGATATCCCTATGTATGGACATATCACACTTGGCTTAACCATTCATCCACTAATGAACATTTGGTTCGTTTCTACCTTTTGGCGATTGTGAATAATGCTGCCATGAACATTGGTGCACAAATATTTCTTCAAATCCTTGCTTTTAAAACTTTTGTGTATACACCCAGAGATGAAACTGCTGTATCAAGTGGTAATTCTCTGCGTGCCTTGTTGTGGAGCTGGTACCCACTGCAGGGATAAAATGTGACCCCACACCCTCCACAGGCAAGGGTTTCAATGTCCCTACCTCCACCCCAACACTTGCTTTTTGTTTTTATGACAACAGCCATCCTAATGGGGGTGAAGTGGTATCTCATTGTGGTTCCATTTGCATGTCCCTAGTGATTAGTGATGGTCAGCAGCCTTTCATGTGCTTATTTCCATTTGCTCAGTGTTTTTAAGGTGGAAAGCAGAGGAATGAATGGTAACTATCTCTGCAGATCATGGAGGGTCACAGATGACAAACACATCTGAAAGATTCAGGTCCAGCTAGAGTGTGAGGATCAGGACTGCTAAGCAGTTACTCCTCACCAGGGAAGGAGTGAAGGCTTAATCCCCGGGGAATCTGAACTGGTGGGCCCTAGGCTCCAGTTCACCTGGCCAGCAGCCAACAGGAGCCAGGTGAGGCTGGAGGGCTGGACGACAGGGCATACTGGGCAATGCACCCCAGGCCTCTTCCGTCCTCTATCCCCCAAATACAAGTAGGATTCTTGTCGTGAAACAACTGTCCAAAGGGGAGAAAACCAAAGTTAGTGACATCTGGGGGTCCCCAAACAAAACATCAAGACTTACCAAAAATCCAAGAGTGAAGACCTGCACTCGTGAGCTGTGTGTGAGCACAAGGGACACCCCTGGGTGTGTGTCTCACTCCAGACTCTGACGTGGTAACTACAGACAGATGAGAACCAGACAAAGCAAAACACATTTTCTGAAGCAGGAAAAATATAAATGATGCCAGGACAGAATAAAGCTTTAAATAAAAGCTACAATTAGGGCCTCCCTGGTGGCGCGGCGGTTGAGCGCTGTGCTGGGGAGCTGTCGGCAGGGGCGATGCGAGTTCGACGCCCGGCCAGGGAGAGTCCCACATGGCGCGGCAGACCTCTCCTGCCTTGCCCGCTGCTCCCCTCAGCAGTGTATTTCTGATCTGCCTGTTCTGCTACCCGCTCTGTCTCTGGTGAACCCTCTCGCCACCCCACGCCTCTGGCCTGTACCCCAGCTTGTATGTATAAAAAAAAAAAAAAAAAGCTACAATTAATACTCCCAGCAAGTTAAGAAAAGATATTGCATCCAGCAATTAACAAACAAAACAAGACAGGATATTATGAAAAATAAAAAGACCCCTTAGAAATTAAAAATGATAATCAATATTAAAAAGTCAACAGGTTGGAAGGAATAAAAAGGCAAAATGATGGAAAATAATAGGGATTATATAAAGACAAAAGACTTAGGAATCATTTGAATTCCACATCCAAATGAGAAAACAAAGGGAGAAAAGATCTTCAAAGAAGTAAGTTAAGAAAAAATTGCTGGCACTAAGTACAGAAGTCTCCAGTTGAAAGTATAATTAATGACCTTTGCCAAGTTTTAGCATACCAATGATAGAGAGAAGAACTAGAAGTATCAAGCTAGTAAGTCATATACAAAGGACTAGGATTAAAAATAGTACTGAACTTCTCAAATATGATCCCAGAAGTTAAGAATATAATGCCTCCAAGGGAAAGTGATTTGCAAGCAGATTTTATATGAACTTTATATAGCTATATTACAAATCCAGAGTGAAGATTTAAAAAAAAGACATTTTCAGATAAGGACTCAAAGATGTTTCTCCCATGTACCTTTACTTAGAAAGCAAAGGAGGTATGTCACCAAAACCAGTAAGAACATAGAGACATAAAACAGAACTCTCAGAAAACAAAGGTCCAAAGAAAACCCTGTCTATACTGGAGCAAAATGGGCTAAGGAGGAAAGCTCCAGATAGATGATATAAACATCTGAGCATGAAAAACTATTAATAGGTCGTGAAAGTTCTAACGGGAAAGAAATGGACAGGTACATAGAAAATAACGTAAGTAAAACAAACATACAAACACAAAAGAACTATCAACTTCAGAAAAAAACAAAAAGTAATATAAGGAAGGAAATAAACTTGTGATATACTTTTTAGCTTTGAAATGGATAATAATCATCTAAACGTAATATAATAATCCATAAATATTGATTTAACTAAAAAATTATTCTGAGTCTAGGGGTTTACAGGGAAGAGTAGGGAGCAAATAACATATTTTTATCTCAGACAACAGCAAGTTAACATGTGATTTCTAGAACTGATAGATCAAAAAATCAGTATTTCACTTTGATATGTAGCAGTAAATATTTTGGTGCTGTCACTAAAAACTTCTGAGGAAATAAATGAAGGTCTAATGACTCTTGTCTGACTTAGGCTCTGTCTATGGAAATGGTATAGATTGGTTCTTCACCACTTCCCAGAGACTCGATGGAAGCATAATAGCTAAAAGTAAAGGTTGTGGATTCAGACTGCCTGAATGCTCAGACCTTGTCACTTATAAGCAGGGTGAATTTGGACAGATTAACGCACCACCCTGCCTCACCCTGTTTCCCCATTTGTAAAATAAAAAACAAGATAGTACCTACCTATTAGGATTAACATGAGAATTAAACCATGCATGTGAATCACTTAGCATTATGCCTGACACACTGTAGACATTCATGAAGGTTAGGGGTCATTATTATAACGTCCATTTATGATTGTGTGAGGATATGCCACCCCTGACACTTTCCAGTGTCCTTCCAGAAAGATCACGATAAGAGTTACAGGAGAGGGGCCTCCCCGGTGGCGCAGCGGTTGAGCGCTGCGCTGTGAAGCTGTCGGCAGCGGCGACGCAAGTTCAACACCCGGCTGGGGAGAATCCCACATGGCGCGGCAGACCTCTCCTGCCTCGCCCGCTGCTCCCCGTATAAGACGAGCCTAGGACACAGACCAACACAGAGGAAAGAACACGTGAGGACCCGTGGAGAAGACAGCCCTCTGCCAGCCAAGAAGGAAAGCCTCAGGAGAAACCAGCGCTGCCAACACCTCATCTCAGGCTTCCAGCTTCCAGAACTCGGTGGAAATCTACTTCTGCCGTTTAAGCCACCCGGCCTGTTTTGTCATGGCAGCCCCAGGAAACTAATTCACTGGATCTCAATTCTCCAGAAGGTAAAATGGGAATATATATCCCTCATGAGATAATTGTGAGCATTAAATTGTGTAGAAAAGCACTTACCACCGTGCTTGGCACACAGTGTATGTTCGACAAAAGCAGGCTGGTGTGATTACTGTTTTATTGTTGTTATTAAAGCATAATTACTCTGATCCTGCCACAGTATCAGAAGAAAAGAGAGAAGCCAAGTAGCAACTTAACCAAAATTATCAAAGCTGTAACGACTTCATGGTTCATTTTCATGCCTTGGTCTTATTCTTCCATCTACCTCCACGGTACTGCCAGGACATTCTGGAATAAAAATCTGACTGTGATATCCAGTGTCTATAGATGGCCTCAAACAACCTCACCCCTTCCCACACAAGCAAGCGGTTCCTCCGGTCAGAGATGGGCCTCATGCCCCTCCCAGTGCCCTGGCTGTACCTGTGCTCACCCGGACAAAAGCAATACAGCCGACACCGAGTGCAGGCGCTGCTGGAGAGAGATGTGGAAGGCCCAGAAGGAGAGACAGACCACGAGGAGGGACAGCAAGGTGCAGACACGCAGCGCAAGCCGCAGCCCAGACACCATCTCACTGCGGCTGCGTGAGCGGCCCAGGGCCCGCCGAGTCTCAGCCAAGCCACGGGACTAGGAAGTAAAATAAAAGGCGCTGGTTGAGCCAGTGAGTCTTGGGTGGTTTGGCATCCAACAGAAGGCAGCTGCGCCATGACGCTGACACTGCTCTACTTACAACTCTTGGTTCTTCATAACCGAGTTTTTTAAAAAAATTGTATTTTCTTTATGCATACAAGAGCTGGGGCGTAGGCCAGAGGTATGGAGGTGGGGGGAGAGTGAGAGGATTCACCAGAGACAGAGTCGGGAGCAAAACAGGTGGAATGACTGAAATATACTGCTGAGGGGAGCAGCGGGGAGACAGGGGAGGTCCGCCGCTGGCTGCAGATAGCATCATAGCACTGAGACTTAACCCCTTGCCCCCTAACCCAGGGAGGCCCATAACCGAGTTTCTGAAGCCTTCAGGAGCTGTGAGACTTGGACATGCGATAGGGGCGGTGGGGACGGCACTTCCCGCGGAGGCGCGCTGGGAGGATGAGCGCAGTGCGCGGGACACTCCAGGGGCATTTGCAGCCGCAGCAGCGCGCCCAGCCGGCCTCGCCAGCCTCCTGCCCATGTGCATTCGGGTCCAGTTACACAAAATACAAATTCCCCAGCAGGTCACACGGCCTTTGTACACTCCTCCTATCGCCTGGAATGTTCTTCACCCACCCTGTCAGCCTGGAAATGGCCACGTCCTTCTGTGAAGGCTTCTCAGGTCTCCCTAGTGGGTGGGGCGTCGGTGCGCAGTCAGCTCGCCTCTGTGGAGCGGCCGCCCAAATTTTGCGCCCTCTGGCCCCCGTTAGACTCAGGCTTACATCTGCCCCCTTTGCTCCTGCCCAAGTGGAGCCTCTCCCCGCCCTCCGCTCTCCGCGGCGCTGACACTGCCCTGGAGGGTGGAGCCTGCGTTTCTCTCTTGGCTACCAAGGTCAGCGCTGCAGACTGTCCCGTGCCCAGACAGGCCGCCTGAGCCCCCAGAGCTGGTGCCCCCCCACCCCAGAACCTGATGGATTCCCCTCCTGAGACGCAGCCCCGCCTCCGCGCCCCCCAGGTGCCTGCAGGTAGCAGAAGGCTGGGGTGAGGGGCGGTGGCCCTTGAGGCCCGAGGCTGACTCAGCTGTAGCCCGAAGATGGCTCTTTGTTTGCCGGGTCCAACGCACTCTGCCAGCGCAGGAAGCATCTGTGCCATCGGCTCCTCTGCGCCCCGGGAGAGGGGGGAGAAGCCTCAGCCTGCGCAGGAAGCGCCAGGGAGCGCAGCTGGGGCAGGAGCTTCAGGAGGAGGCTGGACAGGGCAGTGGTCTCAGCCTCAGTCTGGGCATCGGACGGCCCGAGCGGGGGTCACTAGGCTGTGGGATCCCGCGGCCGCGCCCCCCACCCCCTCCCCCGACGGGCTAATGCTAGTTCCCGGGTCACAGGCTGTTCTCCAGCCTCAGCGAGATAACGAAATCAGAGGGGCAGCTCGCTGCAGAGCACGCGCCGCAGGCAGACGGCAGCTATGGGGGGACGCCCGGGGCAGCGAGGTCGGAGTGTGCTGAATCACGCCGAGGCGCTCCCCTCAACGCCAACACCCAGGCGGGACGCGGGCGGTTTGCCAGTCTGAGAGCACGAGGCTCCCACCACGTGCTTCCAACTGTCCTGAGTACCTTCGAGACATTAACTCAACCCTCCCCAGGGGGCCCAGGCGGCGGGCCCTGTGCAAGGAGCGCGGCAGGGAGGTAGCAGATGAGAGAGCGGGGCCAACTGGGAAGCCACCGCAGCGCCACCTGGCGGCCGGGGTGGCGCACACGCTTTCTCGGCGCCTCGTTTCTCGCTCTGAATCGGGAGCTCAGACACGCAAAATCCCGGGGCGCCCCAGGGGCTGGGTTCTCTGAGAGCAAAAAGGCTGCGCCCAGTTCTGATCCCATCCCAGGAGAAGAGCGCCACCTGGCGAAGCAGGCCAAGCACGTCCCAGGCCTTCAGCAACCGGGCTCCAAGTGTACCCCCGTTCAACAGTGAGGGCCCTTCCCCACCAGGTGCGTCCACGCTCGAATCTCAGGCTTCTGACTGGTAAAACAGTAACGATGGTTATGTTTATCATAGTGACACGTTACCCCCCACATACATTTGCTCACCGACAACTTGTAACACTGCCGCTGTTTTTCTTCTATTTTCTTCCTTTATCTCTTCTGGTTTTGGTTTCTTGGGATTGTTTTTTGGACTTTTTGACTGTGGTAAAAACGCTTAACATGAGATCTGCCTTCTTAATAGACCTTAACTGTGCAATTCGGTATTGTCAACCCGAGGTGCCCTGTGGCACAGCAGTTCTCTGGAACCTAATCATCTTGCATAACTGGAATGTTTTTATAACTGCAACTTCGTACCTGCTGGTTTCGCTAACACTTCCAGTATTTATTGCATGGTATGCCCCGTTCCAGCGTGTACATCAGCTCGCTGTGAATCCTCCAAGTAGCCGTGAGAAAGACCCCACAGCTCATTGTATTAATCCACAACAGACTGAACCAACCAGAAATGTCTACAAGAATGGTGCTGGGAGGGGGCTTCCACCTGAGAACACCGTCCCTAGTCCACACGCCCGCCAGGCGCCGGGGCTGCCTCCTCTCCGACGGCCAGGAGCTGGAGGGCGGCTCAGGCCGTGCTGCCCGCTGTGTGCTGCGCCCAGGCTCTGGGAGGAGCAGGGGCGTGGGAGATGCCTCGAGGCACACACAGGCGGGGTACGCAGGGCCCATGTCCTTGCAGAATTTTCTAGTCTGGCAGGAAAGGGAGACACAGCACATGCCTGCAAGATGAGTGTGTGCCACGGAAAATCGGGGCGCCAGAGGAGTTTGACTTGGTCTGGGAGAGAGGTCCCAGTGCCCCTGTCTTGGGACCGGAGCACCTTTCACAGACCTTCCTGTCCGGCCCCAGCGTCTGAATTAGCCTCGAGCTCCTCCAGGACGGGGACTGTGTCCTCGTCAGCCTGGTAGCGCAGCTCCCAGCAGAGGGGCCGGGCCAGTGCTGCTCAGTCAGCCCCGCCCAGCGAGCGCCCTCCTCTCCCTCGGGCCGTGCGCCCTCCTTCCTTTCTCTCCTTCCCAAAAATCCCCGGGAAGGGGACAGTGGCACTTAGCCAGGTCCTGGTCCGCCTCCTCCACGCCAAAGAAGTACAGCAACGTTAACAATTCCAAGTATAACAGAACGAAGATGTGGGGGGACGAAAAGGGCCCCCAGTTTCCAGACACCTGCTGTGCTGAGCAGTTGACACCCTCCCCAGAGGGGCTCTCAAAGCGGAGCTGAGCAGCTGATCGCGTGGACTCCACGAGATTGAGTGTTCCCTGCCCATTCCCGGCACCCAGAACGGGCCTAGCACGCTGCGCTCAATAAATATTTATTGCATCAATCTGTCGGTGACTTATTCCTCTCTCATGTGAGCGATTTAAGGGCAGAAAAGCTGAGGGCCTTGCCCAAAGTCACACAGCTGGCACTAGCCTGGCCCAGATGCGGACCCGGGTTTCTCAGCCACAAGCCCACGTGCTCCAGGCCATGTTCCTGTGTACCCCAGTACCCCCCGCCGCCTCCTCGGCCCCACTGAGCACCCAGACATCACCAGCTGTTAGAGAGGAGCTTTTGCATTTTCTCACTCACTCACTTATGTATTTGTCTGTTTTTTACTCATTCGTTCATTTGTTCAGCAACTCCACAGGCACCACGCTGCGCGGCCAGTGGGTGACTCGGACTAGCGAGAAAGGCCCCTCCCTTTGGGTAGTTCCCAGGCTGGGGCCGGGAGGCCGTTACAACGGAGTGCACCACCCAGAGTCAAGTCTCTGGGGTGAAGAGGGCCAAAAAGTGAGGCAAAAGCCCACACAGTCCCCACCAGCTTCTGTCACTGCCCACCTCAGCCAGGGCCCTAACTCCTACAGGGAGTTTGATCGCTGAACACACAGGCCAGCCAGGTGTCACGGGGCTGGCAATGCAGAGAGTGTGCAGTCACTCCAGGAGGTAATAATCACTGCAGGAAGTAAAGGTCGCAGGCCTGGTAACCATGATTACACGCGCACAATGGCCTGGAGTGAGATGGCCAGCCCTGGGACCACCACACAGCTAGGCAGGTGGTGTTTTCAGACAGCCAATGTGGGCTACGTTTAAGGAAAAGACTGGAAGGGGCTTTTAAAAGTTCATCACCTATTACTTGAAAATCATTTAAAAGCTCCCAGTGGAGGAATTCTAAATGCCTGCAGAGTGTGCGTCAGTGATCTAAACTGCCAACACCTACGCCCCTCTAAACTGCCAACACCTACTCCCCGCGCCGACATCATCAACCACATGGAAATATGTCCCCAATAGAGAGCAGGGGCAGGTTGGACATTAGAGACAAAAATATCACTTCATCCTCACTGCAAAAATCAGAAGCCAAATATCCACCAACTTGGGCCTGGATGAACACACACGCTTGCACGGTAGGATTTTAAGAAGTCAGAGGCCATGCGGGACGCTCGTAGCACCAGGTTGCGGGGGGGGGGGGGGGGGGGGGGGGGGCACTCACAGAAATGCAGCAGCAGTGCCCTCCGCCTACTGGGATTTCAGGAGACTTTCACACTCTTCACGTGGGTGTGTGTGTGTGTGTTTTAAAACAAGCACATTTCCTTTCATTGGCTGCGGCGGGTCCTGTGCCCACCCCTAAACCAATGGCTGTGGTTTCCCCTAAGCGAGGCTCTGACAACTCACTGAGCCAGGTGGGGCGCATGTTCCGGGCCTAGGGCTGAGTGGAGCCTCCGACAGACACAGGCTGAAAGGGGGGCTGGAGCCAGCAGGAAAGGGAGCGGCTGCCGGAGGGACAGACAGCAACTCACGGAGGTCGAGCCCCCCAGCCTGCTCGAGAGACGGGAAACAGGCCTTGAGTGAAGAATGTCTCGCATCTTCAGTTACCGTCTACAAAATTCCAAACTAAATGATGGATCACATCTTTTACGATGAAATGGAAATCAAAGGTATACATAATCTGCTTAAGCCACTGAAACATACAGGGGCCTGGATGAGGATTTTTTTCAATATAACTTGTTTTCAGGACTAAAAAAAGAATGTCGTGCTACTAATATACACCTTCGAAAAAGCAGGATAAAGTTAAGAAAGGGAAATGAGAGAGGAGACTTAAATCATGTCTAGAACCAAAACCCATTTCCCAGACCCCAAAGCTGTCTGAATCCCTCTCTGGACACGATTTTGCTCTGTCAAATATTTCTTAAAAGTGGGTCACTGGCTGGGGCCAGAAACATTTTTTAATATAACAGTTTGTCTCAAATGGTTTTTATAAAAGCCGGACTTTCAAACTGAGCCACTCTTTAAGTCTGTCTGAAGGAATGCACCAGATAGATTTGTTTAGAAGTCCTCTCTCCATGCAGTTTAAAACATTTTCAAGAAATGTGATTTCATAATTGGTCTGTCCCTTACCTACTCCCTGCAAAGCATCTTAAGGCAAAAGAGAAGGTTGGGGGAAGGTTTTTGGTTTTTTTTAAGCCTGAGAAACTGGGACTTCTACATTTCAAAGCACAAAGGTCTATTATTCAAGAAAGGGGGCCAGGGAGGCAGAGCGACTCAATTTTGTAAGCCGCTGTGTATTTTTTCCTCTCTCCTGCCAAATTAAGGCTCACCACAGTCCCAAGTGGACCGCAGCAGGGCAGCCCTCTGTGAAAAAGTGAAAGCAGTCGAGGAAAAAGAAAAAGCAGCCAGCCAGGAGAGGGGGGGTGTCCCTTTGTTTGGGGGGGGGGGTTCCTTTGTGTCTGAACAGAGCCAGTGAAAAGGCCTTGGTGGGGGCTGCCGGACGGGCTGCTCCATTCACTCTCCCGTTGTAAATCCATCTGGTGCTATCACTTCCTGATCAGAAACAGAGAAATGCTTCGGCCATAAATTTCCCCAGGCCTGTGCTGGCCAGAAAATCTCTCCCTCCGAAGTTCACCGGTTCTTTGCTGACCTGGCAAAGGTTTCAGGTGGCGTTTCCTGTGGTGCCCACTCCTACTTACTAAGGGTCTCCTTCCCGTCTCTT
>PVIJ01002651.1:58389-96571 GCA_004024925.1 Scalopus aquaticus
GGGGGGGGGGGGAGACAGGAGAGGTCTGCTGCGCCATGTGGGTCAGCTCCCTGACTGAGTATCGAACTCTTGCTGCAGTGGCTGTGGATAGCTTCATAGTGCTGTGCTTAACCCGTTGCACCACCAGGGAGGCTCAACCAGAAGCTCTTCTGTACTCATATGGGAAACTTAAAATATCTGGCTGGCCAACACCCATCAAGTGTCCACTGGTAACTTGACTCTGTGACAAAGTCTGAGAAATTGAGGGTCTAAGTAGGAGGAGAAAAAGTGGTTTTCAGGCTCTAGCGTGCACCAGAATGAGTTTCTCATTCAGTCGCCCTGCAGTGGGACCTGAGAAGTGTCCGCAGTGCTGAGGGGCAAGTCCGGGGGCCACCCTTTGAGAGGCCGGGGTAGGAGTGGCTGAATGGGGGGGGGGGTAATCAATTTTAAATACAAACACACGTACATTAGCACTTTGGAATCGTTATCTGTTATTATCTTACAATAGCTACATTGTCCTGCTTACTCTTCAAGGCAATTCTATGGCTAGATGTTATTCTGACCATTTTTTTACCGATGAGACAACTGGGGCTCAGAGAGATTAAAAAAGTCTAGTCAGCAGACACATGCCAGGTTTTGATCTTAGGGCTTCTGGCTCTGAATCCAAGGATAATTCCATGTACTGTTTGTTGGAGCTGGAAATTAGGAAATCAGTTGGTCCAAGAGACACTGTCAAGCCAACAGACGATAACAAGAGAGTAATAAAACAGACCAAGAGGCAGGATGCAAGGGAAGCGAGGGGTTAACAGGTCTCTGAACACCAGAGACTAAGGAAGCCCAGAGTCAAGGCCACAGCCCAAGGAGAGATCTTTTCCAGACTATGCCAGGTGGTTAGGAATCCGGAAAATTAAGACCAAAACCAAAGTGCCCTGTGAGCCTCCAGCCCCCGGCAGGGTCAGCCGCAGTGTGAGGGTGCGCTGAACACAGGGCTCGGGGGCAGTGCCAGGACATCGGCAGCCAGAGCCAGCGTCAGACAGGAGGGTGTGCTTGCCCTGTGAGCCCTCCTCCCGCACGCTCCTGGTCTAGCGTTGAAGGGACATGACTGGGAGTGAGGGTGCAGCTGACCGAAGCCAGGCAGGAACGGGGCTGGAGCGGAGACTGAGGGAGCCTCTGGTAACAAAGCCCAACTCCTCCTCTGGAGAACAAACTCCCCCAGCCTCAGTGTGCGGGTTCAAGGGGGACGGACTCGCCTGCTGGCCAGACCAGGGTTCCGCGTCACAGTGACTGGCTTGGGGTGAGTCGTTATGGTCTGAACATTTGTATCCCCCCGCCCCAGGTTCCTCTGTGGAAATCCTAACCCCCAAGGCTTATGGCATTAGCAGGTGGGTCCCTGGGGGGGGGCTAGGTCAAGAGCGTGGGGCCTCCATGAGTGGAAACGGTTCTTCTAAAAGAGGCCTCACGGAGACCTCCTGCCAGGTGAGGCCTCACCAGGTGAGGGCCAGGGAGAAGGTGCCCTGTGAGCAATGAATCTCTGTTGTTTATAGGCCACCTAGTCTGTGGTGTTTTATTGTAGGACAGACTGAACAGAATGAGACAAGTGTCAACCTGGCACTTTTCTAGAATTATGGAAAAAGAAGGTTTATGGGCTTGCTAAACCAGGGCACCGTAAGCATGGAACTGTCTGTCTGGACCACCTCCTGGGCAGGGCCTGCCTGAGAATAAAGCCAGCAGAGAAGGCAGTAGGCTACATCCCAGATGCAGACCAGGAAAGAAAGAGACTGAATCCAAAGAATGTTCTTTGAGGCCCTGGATCCAATCATGACAAATTCATTCCCTTGAACTTCTCAATGAAGTGAACCAACAAGTTCCCTTTCTGGGTCATGTGTCACTTTCTGGAAGAATCCTTGTCAATTCACCGTGCATAAAAATGCACTGACCAGCAAACACACGGGCAGGAGCCGTGAGACAAGGCACTGTTCTGTGGGGTTACACAGGGGCACCCTGGTGTGCTTCCTCTAGGTTTCTTCTGTCAGAGGCCTTGCCGTGGGGCCAAACCACCCACTGGCGAAGGGAAGCTATCTTAAGACCCAGCGAAGGGCAGAGTGGCCAGCGTGTTATTGCTACGGGGCTACGAACAGCAGCCGCTCCCAACATGCCCAACAAAAGAACTTAATTCCATTATTTAAATATCCAGGGCCTGACTCAGAGAATGTCAAGGCCGTGCAGAGAATGTCGCCCAGACGAGGGCGGGGTCCAGTATGGGCTGCACATCGGTAGTTCTAAAATACGTCCACAAATTATGTGATGCTCCTTCCTTTAAAAGGGAGAGTGTACTTTACTGGCCCTTGGAAAAGGGTCAGACTTAGTGACGCACTTTGAAGAAATAGAATGTTCGTGACTTCCACCTGACTCACTCCTCCCTTGAGATGCTGGCCCTTGAAACCAAGGCACCACATCCGAAGACATCCGAGTCAGCAAGGGAGGATGTTCAGACGACGGCCGCAGTGGGGCCTCAGCCACCAACCAGAATCAGCCTCCAGACAAGTGAGCCAGCTGGCCCACAGGCAACTTCGGCCCCAAGCTTCGAGAACTCCGCAAAACACGTTCCCAGACATGGAAAAGCAGGTGTTCAGTCTGCTGTGCCTCTGAGAGCTGGACACATGGAAACTGAAAGATACGTGATTTTTACTATTTCCAAGCCACTATGACTAGTTCGTTACACAACTGCCTATCTATCTATAAGAGATAACTCGTACAAAATGCAGGACAAAACAGCAAATGATTAATAGCTCTAATGCCAGCTCCAACTTAGAGCTGTCCGGAGAAAGCTGCATCAGGCCAAGCAAGAAAGAGAAGCTGGGATGAAATTAGCAACATCTGTCATGAGCACAGAAAGGGGAAAGAACAGCACTTGTGTTTTTATTTGCCAATCCTGGTGTAAGGCAACTGACTAGAGAAGCAAATAAAAATGTTTAAGTGTCAGGGCCTCCCTGGTGGCGCAGCAGTTGAGCGCTGCGCTGTGGAGCTGTCGGCAGCCCGCGATGCGAGTTCGATGCCCAGCCAGGAAGAATCCCACATGGTGCGGCAGACCTCTCCTGCCTCGCCCGCTGCTCCCCTCAGCAGTGTATTTCTGATCTGCCTGTTCTGCTCCCCACTCTGTCTCTGGTGAACCCTCTGGCCTGTACCCCAGCAGCTTGTATGTATAAATAAATAAATCTTTTCAAAAAAATGTTTGTCATCCCAAATGAGGCCAGATAACCTTTCAGATGAACAGAGCGTATGAGTGAGTCCAGGCAAAACCAGCAGAAAAGCAACTCAGAAAACCCTTTAAAAAAAGTAAAAAGTAATATAATGCTATTGGTTTAAGCCAGTCAGTTGTGGGCTGATTTGTTACGCAGCATTGCCTGACCCATACAACTTAGATTTACAAAGCAGAGAGAACCTCCCAAATAGGGCAGGTGCCCATCTATGCTGGGCCAGCGCTACAAAGAAATACTAGTCCAGTGGACAAAAGCCATGTCCATGAAGTCCTCTTGGATCTCTTTTCCTAATATATAGATCAAGTCCAAGTTCCATGCCCAGGGAGTCATTATAAATCTCAAGCTGCCTTCCAAAGAGACCACCAAAGGTTTCTTCTTCTCAAATCAGAACTATGTACAACTGAACAGATACCAGTAAGAACACAAAGGTTAGGGGGGAAAAGAATGTCCAGAGAGCTCTTTCTACATGAAAGCAAGGGGTTGTTTGCTTAGGAACATGTGCGCTGAAACCAATTCATTTTTCCCCTTGCTTTTACAGCACATTAGGCTTTTCTTCCCAGATTTATTGAGTCATGAAACATATTAACTGTGGCAGACTGAGTTTCAATTAAAGGCAGACGGCAAGGGTCATTTACCTACGACTAAATGCTTCTTCGATAATGACAGGCTCAAGAGCAGAAGGAATGTGTGCAAGGAGAATATGATAAATGATTACCAGGGCTGTCATTTCCACTGAGACATAAATGGCTCGAGACCAGAAAATCTTATTAGTTCAAATCATAATATGGGACCCACTGCTAATAGCAGACAGTGTTTCCTGCATGTGTGGGTATTTCCCTATCAAAACCAGCAACATGACGGTGGGGGACGCACACCAGCTTCTGGACTCACCATTTCTCTTAACAGAATGACTTGGCGTTATTTTCATTTCACAAAATATCACTACGTTTATTGCAGATTGATCAAATTCTGAAAGTAAAATCACAGTCTACTTTTTAAAATGCCTTTTATCATCCTCAAGCAAGAGAAATGCAAGAATGATAAGGAAGTCCCGAGACTCGCTGGTATAAAGCAATGCAGCTCAGTAAAAGCAACGCCACCAATAAAATGGGGCTTGACGAGGACAATCCTTCCCAGAAGAAAGGGGCTCACAGGGAGAGAACAGAGATGGTATCACAGGGTTCCTTCCCAGCAGCCCCTGGCATTCCTTGCTCCCTGTTAAATGCCTTCCTCCCGCCCTTTCTCCTTCCTCTCCATTTCTCGTATTTCTTGGCCCTTTCTCTTTGTTGATTGCAATCACTTGGCCCCTTCTAATTCCTCCTTTCCTTGAGCCTCTGTTCTGTCTTACCTGATACTCAGAGAGTATAACTGCTCCTCACATGACGGCCTGCATTTCGCACAAAGAAAGAATTCTCTCTGAGACAGGGTCCGGTTACCCTGCAATTTCCCATGTCCTTATTTTCTCAGAGATACAAGTCTCTGTCTCTTTCTCCCTCCCTTTCTCGCTCTCCCCTCCGCCTTCCCCATCTGACCAGTGATAAAAGTGTGGGAGTGTATTTGGCTAATGTTCAGGTGGAAAGAAAGCAGATTCAGTCACAACCTTTCAACAGCAGTTGCAAACATCTGCCCGGAGTGGGAACAGACATAACTTCTACCATACAGAAGTGGGAATTAAATTCAAACCCACACAATGACCGAGTGTCTTCTACCTGCCCCCTCTCGTGCTGGGGACCAAGAGCTGCATAAGGCACAGGCTCTGCTGGGGGCAAACACTGCAGATATTAAAAAGAAAAGCCAAGAACAACCAACCGCCCAATGCGAAACCTGGCAAACACCACCTGAGTGTGACCAACGGGAAGGAAATTCGCAGGACCCTGAGCGTCTGTGTCCTCTTTCAGCGCGGGTGTCACGATACCAGTAACATTCCCGGCACAGGATGATCGCTATAGGCGACAGGAGAGAACAGAAGAGGCTGCAACTGTGCGACTGAATTTCAGTTCCATTTGCTCCACACTTACTCTGCTCCTATTTGGACCGGGTCCTGTGACAGCCTGGCGACAAAAGGAAATCTATAATCCCTGAGACTCTAAAGTACCCAGATCTTAGATGACAGCTGAAATTGTCTAGTGCAGGGTGTGAGGAGAGGGAAAGGCGGGAGGAAGAAGCCGAGCAGACAATAACCACAGTAGGAGCTCTCATAAGGCACTCGATGCACACATTAGGCACCTTGCAGACAAAATTTTCAACAAATAAAGACCCCTTCGCAGGGACAACGCCCCCGGCTAACTTAGAGGGTATGGCTTCGGTGTCCGTCAGGTCCTGTGGCCTGCAGAGACTGGCAGGTGATTCCCCAGCTTGAAGGGGACAGCACTAAAGAAATGAAAAGTGACAGCTCTTCTCCTGCTCTTGCCGTGTGACTCTCAGGATGCCCCTTGCTCTCTAGGCCTCAGTTTCTTCATCTGCAAAATGGAGACGTCATACCAGTTGACCTACCAAGGTCTGCCCAGTGATCTTAAAGGCAAGGCCCAGGCTGTAAAGTCACTTGCCTACAAGGGCCTGGGAAGTAACAAGTGAGCACAGCAGGCCTCTGGGGACACTGCCAGTTGCTGCGTCAGAAAGCCATTGCTACACAACCACCACCTTGGAGCTTGATGGCTTAAACCAACAGCAGTACTGTGAACATATATCATGAATGCTCTTTGCGCCATCGTTCCATGACGTCATAATGGTGCACATGAATTTCCTGGCTGATGCTCTCGAAAGCATCAACAATGTCAAAATGAGAGGCAAATGCCAGGTTCTTATTAGACCGTGCTCCAAAGTTGTCATCCGGTTTCTCACTGTGATCATGAAGCATGGTTACATTGGTGAATCTGAAATCAGTGATGATCACAGAGCTGGGAAAACTGTTGCGAACCAGACAGGCAGGTTAAACAAGTGTGAGTGACCAGTCCCATATTTGATGTGCAACTCAAAGATCTAGAAAAATGGCAGAATAATCTGCTTCCATCCTGTCAGTTTGGTTTCATTGTACTGACAACCTCAGCTGGCATCACGGACCATGAAGAAGCAAGATGAAAATACACAGGACGGACAATCCTGGGATTCTTTTTCTAGGGATGTAAAAAAATGTGCAAATAAAATGCCTCGATGGAAAGAAAAAGAACATATACCAAAAACGTCCTGAGAAAAATTTCCCGGGACTCCTGTCCCTGGTCTAGCAGGCAAGAGAGCAAAGCCACCCAGAGAGACCCGAAGTCCAAACAGGCTCTGCTGTGCAAAAATCTAACACCTGCAGATCAAACCAGCTCTCAGCCGCCCTAACGACCTAGGAGCCAGTTAAATAAGACTAAGACAATGCACAGCCAACCTCTGCCTCTCCACAGCGTGTTCTTCAGAAATCCTGACGGGACTGAATCCAGCACTGCCTTCCTCTGCACACAGGGGTACCCACAGATCTCTAGGACCAAAAGCCACCTGCCTCCCCACCCCAAGAGTAATTACATTTTTGACCTCAATGACTCAGTCTTCCTACTGATGGAAACTAAACGCCAACTTGGGATGGCTGGAACAGTTCTCACAGAGTACAATCTGCCAGATGCTTCCTTGGTTCGAATTCTCACCTCGGCGATCTGATAAACTCTGATCTGATAAACTCTCTGACGACTGGCTGAGACGTCCTTTGAATCAGCAGCGCGTCGCTGCCCGCCGCTTCACGGTTCTGCGGGGTGGTCTTTGCGCCGGTCCTGGCCGAGCTCACGAGTACAGATGCCCTCGGCTGGAAGGTCTGCTGGGTGCTCAACCGGCCGGCGGGGCAACTGCTCCTGGGTTAATGTCAAACAGTCGCCCCTTTCCGCCAACACATTTTTCTTGAAAAAAATCAAGATTTGTCTGTGTGTGTATATGGAAATGTGCGTTGGGTAAGATACTGAGTTTTAGGGCCTCCCCAGTGGTGCAGCGGGTTAAAGCGCAGCGCTGTGGAGCTGTCGGCAGCGGAAACGTGAGTTCGAAGCCCGGCCGGGGAGATTCCCGCATGGCGCAGCAGACCTCTCCTGCCTCGCCCGCTGCTCCCCTCAGCAGTGTGTTTCCTTGGATCTGCCTGTTCTGCTCCCCACTCTGTCTCCGGTGAACCCTCTCGCCGCCCCACACCCCTGGCCTGCACCCCAGTTATATGCATAAATAAATAAATCTTTTTTTTAAAAAAAGATACTGAGTTTTAAACTTTTTAAACTTTACGTTTCTTTTATGGAAAGCACTGTGTGACCGCCAAAACACGGCCCCGGGCTGGATTCACCAACGGCTAACCTCCAGACCTTTCCAGCTGGTCTTTCACTGCCCTGCCGTTCAATTAGTCTTCCCCACGTCCCAAGGGTGGGAATCAGGCCCACGGGGGCGCCCCTCCTTAGCCCAGGCCGGAGCCCTGCCGGCGTAGGCATCACGGGAGAACGCGTAAGCGCTGGGGCTAGGCGCCCCCCACAACCGCTGACTCAGGCCCTGGGCGGGGCCGGCGTGTTCTGACAAGGCCGCAGGGCCCTGATGCAAAGGGGGAAGCACCGCTCTCCGGCTCTGGGAAGAGGACGGTGGGTGAGAGCAATCGATGCCTTTCAGAATGAGAGAAACTTCCTCCCCTGGGCATCACCAGGCAAGCCACAGGGTTCCATTTTTAAGCAGATCACAAGAAGCCAGATGGCGTGACACAGCCCGAAGCGGCCACAGAGTTGCTCGGTGCCTTTTGATCTGAAAGCCTCCACACCAGGTCTCCACCCCGCCAGCCCTTGAGTCCCATGGAGACTCTGACACCAGGTCCGCCCCGCCCGAGATTCTGACTTAAATGGCCTCGGGGCAGCATGGTCTTGGGGACTTTTAAGTGCAAGTGACAGGCTACTTTATAATCGTGGGAATTCCCTCAGGCCAGGAAACAAGGAAAAAGAGAAACAGGTAGCTGGAAATATCTTTGGAGAAAAGGACTGGGGAAGACTGGGAGAGGGTCCTACTTTTTTTTTTAAGATTTATTTATTTATGCATACAAGAGCTGAGGTGCAGGCCAGAGGTGTGGGGTTGAGAGGATTCCCCAGAGACAGAGTGGGGAGCAGAACAGGCAGATCTACTGAAATCACTGCTGAGGGGAGCAGCGTGGAGACAGGAGAGGTCTGCTGCGCCCTGTGGGAAGCTCCCTGGCCAAGGGTCGAACTCTTGCTGCAGTGGCTGCGCATAGCTTCATGGCGCTGAGACAACCCACTGCGCCACCAGGGAGGCCCGAGAGTCTTACTTTTTTATCTACTCTCAGAAGGGGCCTTCCTCCAAGTCTTCCTTCCTTGAAATTGCAGCAGCTTTGCAGTCCATTCACTTCTTCAGAGCACAGTGCTCAGAATGAATGCAGTTTAATGCTTTTTAGGATTTCTCTTTAAAAAGAGTAATTAAGAAAGGGAAGAAGGGAAGGAGTGGGGGAGAGATGGGTAGAATGTAAATATACAGGAAAAGGGAGGGTCATATGCTAAGCAAAAGAAACAGTTTGGAAAAGGTCCGAAGCAAATTCTGCAAGGGGTGTCTAGAAATAATGGACAAACTTACCTGAAGCAGCAGGCACATGCTGGGAAATAGCAGTAGATGAACTCAAACAGGCAGAAGAGAGTCTGATTTTAAGCAGCCTTGCAGAAGCAGGCAGGAATATATTAGTCAGGGGTCTCTGAAGAAAGAGAACCAGCAGGGGATATACAGCTACAAATGCAGGTGGAGATGCACAAATAGTTGAGATCACTGTAAAAAGAGCATCTTACAGGGAATTGGCTCACACGGTTTGGAGACTCACAATTGCCAAGATCTGCAGACTCAGCGTGCAAGCTGGAAACCCAGGAGAACCGATGGTGCAGTTCTAGTCCAAGGCTGGCAGGCTCCAGAGTTGGTGTTGCAGCTTTAGTCTGAAGTTAGGAAAAAGTTGGTGTTCCAGTTCAAAGGCAGCCAGGGAAGAGGAATTCTTGCTTGCAGAAGGATGAGTCTATTTGCTCTACTTTTTGATCAACTGATTAGGTAAGGCCCACCTACATTAAGGAGGGGAAACTGCTTTATCCAGTCTACCAATTTAAGCATTGATTTCATTCACAAATTACCTCACAGAAACATTCAGAATAATGTTTGGCCAAATATCTGGGTACACCACAGCCCAGTCAAGTTGCCATCAAAACTAACCATCACAGGAACTATAAACATGAATCTATAGATTGGGGCTTCTAAAATGTGGTCCCTGAGGATCAAACCAATGAGGAACATCCCATCAAAACTAGAGTCTGAGTCTTAGAAAACACTTCTTAATAAGGTATATTAATTTGTAAACACTCTGAATCATCCTACAGGAATAATTTTGCCAACCTAGCATTCCCTGGCATTTGATCACAGAATCTGTTTTTAACTTAACACCTATTAATTTCCCATGCAACTAAATTTTCACCTAATACACTGAAAGAAAAAACACTCCAAGCCTGAGAAGGTAACACAGATTGGGGATCTGGGAAAGAGAAATGGGATGTTAGTGAGATAAATCTGGCAGTGGTGTGCAGGGAAGCCCAGAAGCAGAGTGGATATGAGGAGGCCATCGAGGTCATAGGTGATAGATAGTCTTGTGGGTGGGGGTGGTGGAGAGGAGAAGAGCAGGGATAGGAAACATTTTATGGAAAAGTTCCTGCATATGTAAATTCTGAACAGGAAACGGTAGGGAACTCTAAAAGTTGGAGCCTGGTAAGTGAAAGAATACATTGCCACTGCCAGAAAAACTGGAAGGAAAGACTGGCTTGGGGGCAAAAGATACAGTAGCTCCATTTTTTATAGTTTTGTTTGGGGCCATGGCAGACAGAGGTGGGTGAGAAGTATGCCGCTCTTCTGGAATTCTGAGACTTGCAGGAGAGCTCTCAAGATGACAGTCACTTGGGAATCATCAGCACAGAGGCTGGAAGCTGAGCCACAGGTGTACCTTCTTCCGCCATTTCCCCATTTCCCTCGGCCAGGCCAATCCTTCCTCTTTGAAAGGGACTTTGTTCTGAGTGGCCTGTCCCTAAATCAGCCTCAGGCCCTCTTGATAAGACACACAAAGAAGTCTTAAATCACATGTTCTGGAGCACAACCCTGCACTGGGGGTGGGGGGAGGGCTGGCACTCAAGCCCCAACAGGTCGTTGAAAGGGAAAACCCCAGTGGGACCATGACCTTTGGAATGTCACACATTTTGGAGCACAAGTCAGCTGTGAACAGGAACATTCTACCCTCCTGTTACGGGTCAACACTCTGGAACTGGCAACATCTACTGCAGAACTGGGCAATCCCAAAGCCCCGGGCACCAAGAGGCTTAAACAAATTCATGTGCGAAAAACCCAAGGGTGCAATCTTCTGAATACTCATACTCCTGAAAACACGTGGTGACAGCCAACCAAGTCAGCAGTGCTGACAAGATAGCGACTGTGGCCCTACCCCTAAGATGATCCAAAGTCTTTCCTTTGCCTTCGCACCCTCGATCGAGCGGTCTCAGACCTGAAGGCCAGGCAAACCCCTATGGGCTGTCCGACCAGGCGACTCAACTGCTTGGGGCCCTGGCCTTGCTCATCCATAAAAACAGGAAAAATACCTCATTTGTTGGCTGAGCCTCAGTGCGCCTGCGCTCCCGCCACGCAGCTTTGCTACACAGCTGGGCAGTCTCGCTGTGGGCAGAGACCCGGGGGCAGGAGAGGGAAAGGCGTTCCTTGGCCCTTTTAGAGTGGCTGGCCAGGTGTGCAAATTAAACTGACAAAGACAGATGAACGGGAGAAAAGGAGACAAATGTAATCTAAGTTGCATGTGACAGAGGAGGCTTCCAGAAGAAAGGCAGACCCAAGGCAGCCCCTGAGGATAGGCGGGCCAGGTCCGATGAGGAGTGGACAGCCGTGGAGGAGGGGGAGCGGCTAGAGTCTCGAGTGTGAGGTGAGAGTAGAGTGGACTGACAAAAGGAGTCCACATTTCTTTTTTGCTCTGCTGAAAAATGCCAACCTCCACCTGGCCAGGGTCACTGCGAGAGGCGGGAGTCAGCAGAATATTGATTTTTGATCAGCGTGAAGAATTCCAGGCCAGGAAACAAAGGAACAGCCAAAGAAGGCCCGAGCTTCTGTCACACCTGCGAGCTTTAGAACGCAAGAGAACGGCCTGGCTGCACCCTCGTGCCTGTACGGGCAGTTTTAGGATACGGGACTCAGAACCGTGGTTCCCTCCAACCTCCTAACCTGGCTGAGTTAGCTCTGGAGGCTCAAGGGGTGGTCCAAAGTGATGAGCCCCGTTTTCCCTCACCAGTGAACTGACTTTGCTGGAAAGCAACCTCCCTTAGTCCATCGAAGATGGCAGAAGCTAGCGAGATAGAGGCCTTCTCAACATGCTCAAGCAGTGTATTCCTTTGTATGCTTTCTAGATAGTTTGTACCTTCATTTATTTACCCCCTTGGGGTAAAGGCCTCTCCCCCGAGTCCTGGCTTGTTCCTGCAGCCTTATTTATTATCCCCCCACCCCAAACACCACCAGCCCTTGGATTTCCCTGTCTCTTTTCCCACCCCCCTTCCTCTTAACCTCAGTGCTTTTGTGGGATTTCCTGAGGTCTATGAGGTTTTTTGTTTGTTTGTTTGTTTGTTTTTTAAAGATTTATTTATTTATGCATACAAGCTGGGGTGCAGGCAGTGGCATGGGGCAGTGAGAGGGTTCACCAGAGACAGAGTGGGGAACAGAACAGGGAGATCGACTGCAATACACTGCTGAGGGGAGCAGTGGCCGAGGGAGGAGAGGTCTGCTGTGCCATGTGGGAATCTCCCCAGCCGGGCATCGAACTCGTGCCAAAAGCAGCTGCCAAAAGCTCCACAGTGCTGCGCTTAACCCGTTGCGCCACCAGGGAGGCCCATGGTCTATGAGTTTTTGTAATAACTTTGCACTGAATCACCTGCTCTGTAACTGTTCCGTATTTGTTTTTACCGTTCTCACTTGCTTTACTTCACGTAATCCCCTCAAACTCCCTCCGTTCTGATGACAATGGCTGCGGCTCATCTTTTTCTACGGCCGGGTAGTAGTCCACGGCGGGGACCTCTACATCTTCCCGACCCAACCATCTACGAGGACACGAGGCAGCTCCAGGTCCTGGCTGTTCTGGCAAAGCTGCTGCGAGCACCGGGAACGCGCGGCGCATGCGTGGTTGGATTCAGGCTGCTGGACAGAGGCCCACGAACGGCCGGGTCTACGGCGTTCCCGTTTTCCAGTTTTTCAAGTAAACCCAGCCTGGCTTCCGCCACGGTCTCAGCAGGGCGCGCCCACCCACCGGGCAGGGGCACCCTTGCTGCCTGCATCCTCGCCAGCACCTGTTTCTTGTTAAGTTACATTCTCTTGAGCGGACATTTCTCTTACTGGGAGCGATGAACATTTTTCACACGTCTGCCGCCCTCTGGACAGCCTCTTTGGGGACCTGCCTGGTAATATTGGCTGCCCACGAGAAAAAGCAATGTATTCCTCTGGACGTGCTACTTCAGAACCTGAGGCGCAAACTGCCAGCCATCCTGGATGGGAACTTTCTCTCAGAGAAATCTGATCTATGTGAGGATGAGGATGAGGATGGTGAGAGAGAGCGAAGTATCTGATACTGGTCTCCTGGACCGAGTTCTCAGTTTGGTTCTGTACATCTTTAATAAATTTGTCTTCTACTGTATTTTGAGTTCACCTTATAGCAGTGATCATCTCAGTCAACAGGAGAAAACGGGGGGGACACTTAGCAAGGCCGGGTCATTAGGATTCTTTGTGGGGCCCCTTTGTCTTCAGTGAGAAGGAAGCCTCTTTCCTCGGGGCGCAGTGAGGGCGTCTCTCACATGAGGGTGCTATGAACTGTTTCAGGAGAGAAGGGCAAGGGGAGGGCAGAGTGCGCCTCCTGCTTCTCTCGGGTTCTCAAGCTTCTTCAGCCGGCTATTCCGCCTGCCAGTGTGCCGCATTGAGGGCCGGCGCCTGAGTCCCACAGCAGGCGTGGTCTCTGTGGCGCCGAAGCCCAAATCTTTTTTCCCATTCTTACGGGGTTTTTTCCTTCTCAAATTTTATTGATTCGTTGGTCACTGACTTAATTATACAATGTGGGGAGTACAACTACACACCTTCACTCACCCTCCACCCAAGCTCCAAGGCTAATCCCCTCTCCCATCATCTCCTCTACTCTTCCTCCCTCCCCCTGCCCCAGCCCCCTCTGGCAGCTGTTACAAGGGAAGGAGTATCGCCCTTGCTGCAAGAACAGGTGCCATTTTACCTGCCACCACTTCCGTGCTGCCAATCTCAGCCACCTTGGATTACAACTCCCAGCATGCCACGAACCAGACTTCCAGCAGGGGGCTGCTGGGAAGAAGGAGCGAGACAAAGCTGTACGCTGCGGTGGAACAGGAGGAAGGGGAGCTGTGCGGCCACCCTGACGAGAGCACTCCAAGGATGCCGGCGGCCGTCATCTCGAGCGCATGTTGAATTTTATGGTCCATTTGGAGTCGCAGGTCTCTCCTTCTGCCCCAGCCCTCTGGGGCCTGCCTAAACCCTCGCTTGCGGTTCCCTGCCAGGGGGTACCTTGGACTCTTGGCAGGCTTCCAGGCATCAGCCACATAGCTCTAGGCCCAGCCTGTTCGGCGGGGCATTTGCCCGCGAGGGAATGGGGATTTCAGAGTTTTATCACAAAGCTGTTATTTGAAATCCTTTCTTCTCTCTCTCTCTCTCTCTCTCTCAGCCATTTGAACTTCTCACCAGTTAAAGATCTTTCTGCACACTAAGAGTCTGCTTCATTTGCCTTTGTGCTTATGGGTAGTTGAATCCTTACGATGGACCCTTTAACAGTTTGGGGTCCAGGTTTCAGAACCACACTATTTTTCAGAGTCTAAGAATCTCTGTTAAGGAGTGTGAGTTTATTTTTTTTAAAGATTTATTTACTTATGCATACAAGCTGGGGTACAGGCCAGAGGCATGGGGCGGAGAGAGCGTTCACCCGAGACAGCGTGGGGAGCAGAACAGGCAGATCGACTGAAACACACTGCTGAGGGGAGCAGCAGGTGAGCCAGGAGAGGTCTGCCGCACCATGTAGGACTCTCCCCGGCCGGGCATCGAACTTGCGTCGCCGCTGCCTATGGCTCCACAGCGCAGCACTTAACTGTTGTACCACCAGGGAGGCCCAAAGAGTGTGAGTTTAAAACCATCCAGTAACAGTCTTTCACTTTCTGGCTTATTTTATTCAACACAGTCTCATCAAGACCCATTTACTTTCTCCAAGAGGTGCTATTTCATCTTTTTTTTTAAAGATTTATTTATTTATGCACACAAGAGCTGGCGTGTAGGCCAGAGGTGTGGGGGTGAAAGAATTCACCAGAGACAGAGTAGGGAACAGAACAGGTGGATCCACTGAAATCCACTGCTGAGGGGAGCAGCGGGGAGACAGGAGAGGTCTGCTGTGCCCTGTGGGAAGCTCCCTGGCCGGGGATGGACTCAGGCCGCAGTGGCTGCCAATAGCTTCACAGTGCTGAGACTCAACCCCTGCGGTAAGAGGGAGGCCCCTATTTCATCTTTTTTATAGCTGAGCAGTACTCCATTCAGTACATATACCACAATTTCTTTATCTAGTAGTCTACTGGTGGGCATTTAACCCTGTCTTGGTTATTGTGAATAACATGGGGCCAAATCTTACTAGGTATTTAGAAAAGTCAAATGAGCACAGGTGCATGTTGCAAGGCACAGTGGTTCGTGCTCAGAGGGCCCTAATGGATGCTAGTTTCCCTCTGAAGGGGGCTGAGGCAAGTCTTCCCAATATGTGCCACTCTGACATATGGATTAATTTTGAACTAAAGGGAACTGAGAACCAGCAGACACAGGAAAAGCTCTTTACCGTCCCCTTAGCTGCCGAAAAATAGTGTATAGATTTCCCCTTTTATAAAAGTACACTTACAAAGGAGATTTCCATTTATAAAATTGTCTCTGTACCAGCAAGAGAGACAATTTTTATCACCTGAGAGACTTGCCTGCGTAACAAAACACCCTAACAAACTACACCGCATTTACTGCTCTGAACCTGCTCAACGGGACATTCCCGCCAGCCTCCGGCCTGCGTGAGCCCAGCTGGGCGAGCAAGCTCACACTCGCCTGTCTTCTTGGTGACCTGCTCCTCCTCCTGCCCAGAACGGCTGCTACACGGGGTCCCTGCTCAGCCCTCGGCTCACTGGACTCGCTGTGGGCAACCTGAACCCCCACCCATTTGGGCGACCATCTCTCATCCTGTATTTACTGACCAGACCAGACAAGCTTCAGCCCAGTCCATGTCCCATGAGCCCTCAAACTTCCTAGGTCCAAAACTGAATTGTCTCCTCCAAAATCCAGTCCTCCTCTTACATTCTCTTTCTTGGTCAACTGGACCTCCACGAACCCAGCCAGAGGCCAAACCCATCACCAGAGCAGGCTTGGAGTTCTTTAAACGCATACTTGAAGGCACCATAAATGGATGGATATTGTTGGCTCTTTTAAGACTCTGCTTTATGACCTGACGGCATGATGAGTGTCTCTGGGTCCCACGGGACACTATGTCTCCGCTCTGCTGCTCCCTCCCCAGGCCCCGCCTGCACTGCTGCTCCTGAACTGCCGCAGCGACCTCTCAGCTCATCCCCTCGTTCCTAGTCTTCTGACTATTGCTGCCAAAGTGATCTCCATTTCAAGAATATTTAAATACTTTTTTCTTATTACAGAAGTAACATGGTTATTGTAGACATTTGAGAAAAGCCTTAATATTATAAAAAGATGATCATTGTGAACACAGTATTATGTATACTTCCAGCCATCTTCTATGAATAAACATACATCTTTAGAGGCTTTATATCATGGACTAGGTTTATATTACATATACTTTATGTGCCTTACTTTTTAAAATGAAGGTGTGAATGATTTTCTGTCAGTAAGTCTTATCATCATCACCCGTAATGGACACACAGTATTCTATCAGATGAAAATACCATCATTTGTTTAATCAATCATCTATCACTGGAACCTTTGGGGCTTTTTAAAAGTTTCCTGATATAAAAGACTTACTACAAAAACCACCTTTGAACATGCACCTTTGTTCATATTCGTAATTATTTCTTCAGGAGCGGGACTGTCAGGCCAACAGGGTGCCTAGCTCCAAGACTTTGAAGCTGCTGCCAAGAACTCCCTGGGCTGGTTTTATGCCCTATACTTCCACCAGCAGAGGGATCATTTTAATGCAGAAATCAGATTACTACTCAAAGACTTGGAAGAGAGTTGCAGGCTCAGAAACAGAAGTCGAGAAAAGGCTCAGAGGCTAGGCTGTCCTTCCTGATCACTCAGTTACAGAGTTTCCAAGCATGGGAAGCCCCTGGAGCCTTACTGATGAACTGTGAAGAGATAAAAATATGCAAGTTCTCTCTTGAGCAAGAAGTGAATGCCAGGTGAGGGCAGAGACCTTCGTTTTACATATGACTAAGTACCCAGCAGCTTCCTTTGTTAATTATTAAGCGTGATTAAATTTTTACATTCACCAAAAAAAAGTGCAGTCTTTCAACTATTGAACATTTTGGCTGCCTCAGAAAGTTTGGCAATGATGCAGATTTCCTGCCGCACATAGGACAATGCAGATTGCTGGAATTTCCATAGTTTTCAAGAGGAATGCTGTTTTCAGTTTGGCTTTGTTGTTGGGTTTTGTTTTTTGGTTTTTTTGAACTTCATAGTATCTTGAGTTTCAAATACAGTGCTTTCTTATATGTGCTATTTTTTAAATGCTAAATATTGTTGCTTTTCTGGTTTTGGATCATTTTGTTCAGCACAGCATAGACGTCACGACGGCGTAGCTTGGGGTTGGTATTTTATTCCTTTCTAATTCACTGCTATCATCAAATTATTTTCCCACTAGGAGGGGTCTTTTATATCAACAGCATGTTTGAGAACCAAAAGCCTGCGTGTCTCAAAATGCCCTTCCCTGAGTGCAGGTTGGTTTCCCAGGCTGATGAACAAGTAAACACGCCTGGGAGAGCACCAGCCAGGAGGTGAGCGGGTGTCTGAAGGAAGGAGAGGAGCATGGCTGAAAGCAGTTTTGAGAAAAGGTGCCTGGAGACTCACAGACTTGCCCTTTGTTCTCCTAACTCTGTTTCCAAAGCCCGGTCTTACATGACAGAACAGGCGCTGGGCTCTTACTAAGCTGCAACAGGGCTGCACAGTCTGAGCTACACACTAGTCTCACTCTGACGGCCACGCTGAGCTGCAGCAATGCTGCTCTGAGCTCGCCCAGCGCCCAGTCACCGGCCTGCAGCACCACGAAGCTGGGTTTGGATCTGAAGGGCTATCAGGAAACAGGAGCCAGATCTCCCGACGTATGTGATACCCCAGAAACGCAGACATCTGTAGCCCCGGTTCTGGTGAGAGGCCCAAAGTGCCTTCTGAATGCACCACCACTGAGATGTGGGAAGTCATGATATTAAAACATGTGGGATTTACCCAGACAAACAGCTTACGAGAAGAGGGCGTGGGACTCAGATTGCCACCAGCTCAGCTTGCATTTCAACCGGGATTCTGTAATGTTACCAGCCTGAGAAAGAACTGGTCCACCGAGTCGTAGTACATTTCCATTCCCTTATGGAGAAAAAGGAGAGGAGAAACTTGGCTAAGTCAGCCTTCCTGGGTTCTGCTCACATTTCTTCTGCCAAAAGTAGCACGGTTACTCACCATCAGACACTAGGAACATGTACAGACAGGCCCTCATTAGGCTACGACTTAATAAGCTTGCTGTTTTCCATAAACCAGGCCCCTGGTTAAAATACTCAGTGGCAGAAGAATTGGGTTCGCCTCAATAGCAGAAAGCCCTGTGCAGCCCTAGATCAGCTCTGAAACGCGATCGTTACGTTTCACCAGAGACAAAGCTCCAAAACCTTTCCTCCGCGTGCCCTCTCGGGGTGGTGAGAAACATCTATGAAGATCCCTGAAGTCACAATTAAGGATTGGACGAGATCGGGGGCGTTCAGGGTGGTATGGCCATAGACAATTAAGGATTGCAGAGAAGATACAATGACAGAAAAAGAAAAAAGAAAACAGGGACAGCGAGTGGAAAGAAAAGAGAGGGAGTAAAAATAATGGACCATTTTAAACGTGAGTGAGCACACGTATCACAGCGCTGAGCGGCTGCACGCTGTGCTTACCGAACGTCGTCTGCTCTGCGCCGGACATGGCTCTAGGCGCTTGCCATGCGTTATTAATTCACTGAACACGCATTTGTTGGGCACCTTCTGTGTGGCAGGCACTGGTCTCGGCAAAGAACATTCTGTAGAGAACAAAAGTGATGAAAAACCTCCTCCTTGTTCAAGCTAGCACTTCAGTAGGGAAGATCTGATCAATCATCACCATAAGGAAAATATCCAGGAGAGGCATGGTGAGGAGGAAGTGGAGAGAGACACACGGGAAAGAGAGCTTTGGAAAGGGGATAGAGAGGAGATGAAGGCTAAAGTGTCCATCTCGGGGCTCTGAGATGCCAGATTAAAAGGACACGTCGGTGTCCTTACCTCAGATCCTCCAACAGAAAGGCTTTGGAAATTCCCACCATAACCACTTTTATGAAAAGACTAAATTAGGGCCTCTCTGGTGGTGCAGGGGTTAAGTCTCAGCCTATGAAACGATCCAGAGCCACTGCAGCATGAGTTCAATCCCCGACCAGGGAGCTTCCCACAGGGCACAGCAGACCTCTCCTGTCTCCCCGCAGTTCCCCTCAGCAGTGGATTTCAGTATATCCACCTGTTCTGCTCCCCACTCTGTCTCTAGTGAATCCTCTCACCGCCCCACACCTCTGGCCTACACCCCAGCTCTTGTATGCATAAGTAAATAAATCTTAAAAAAAAAGACTAAATTACAGATGTTTGAATAAATATGCTTCTACATTATTTCAAATGTATATGGTGATTTGAAGTGCTCACAAAAGTCTGAGCAGATACCCAGCCATACTGTTTTAACCGAGATAAAACATTTGTAACAAGCAACGTTCACCTGCGCATAGACCCCCTTTTCTCCCAACCTATTCCAGTGAAAGGGGGAAAAACCAGTGACCCAAGAAAAGGTGAACCAGCTATTTGGCTATACCCTTCAGTAGCACCAAGGGCAATAGGGAAAGATACCACTTACGGAGGACTTCTGATTGCTGTGCAACTGTCCCCAAAGCTGGCAGCTTAACAACTTATTCTGTGTGGGTTGGCAGGTCGGCTGTGGTCTCGCTCCACTCACTCCGGGGCTGCACTCAGGCGCTGGCTCAGCCAGGAAGGACCCCAGCCCCTGGTGCCTCTTTTTCCCGGTGGCCTCTTGAAGAGTCCAGGCTGGGCTTCCTTAGAGTGGCAAAAGTGGCTCGAGAGAGCAAAAGCAGTAGGTGCCAGCTCTTGGAAGACCTCAGCTTGAAACTGGCCAGTGCCCCCTCTGCCACATTACTGGACTGTCAGCAAGTCTCAGACCTAGCTCAGATTCCAGGGGAAGGGACACAGACCCCACTTCTCGTTGCAAGGACTAGTGGCACTTACAGTGCCGAGAACTGTGGACAACCATCTCTGTAAGCGATCTTCCTACCTCATCTGCTATGTGCTAGACACCACCTATTATCCGTGAAATTTCCTAACAGCCTATGAGAGTCACTGTTTTACCCCACTTTACAATAAAAGAAAATTCGTTCCTAGAAGGGGAAATATCTCTTTGCAAGCAGATGGCAGATTGAGGGCCAGATCTCACCCACCGCTGAGTTCTGGGCAGTCATCTCTCAATCTGAGGGACAGCAGACTGGGGGGGCACCGGACTCCCCGCCCTGCTCCGAGGCCAGCAGGAGAGCCTCGCGGTTAAGAGCCTGGACTCTGGAGTCCAACCCCGTTGGAACCTTGGCCCTAAGTCTCAGGAGTGTCCGCTCTGTGACGGGCTGGCCAGCTTCATCCTGGCGTGTGCAGAGGACTGAGCGCACGCCCGCCCGCTGTGAGATAGTGCGGGCGCGCCGGGTCGCACACGTGCTCTGTAAGGGTCACTGACTTCGCTGGCCTCCTCCTCCCTTGACCCTGCCTCGGGCACGATGCAGCCCAAGACCGCGGGCTCCAGGGCCCTGCGACCAGTGCTCCTGAGTCTAAGGGCCCCGGTTGCCATCGTCCTGCCCACCTTGCTTCTGGTCCTGCTTTGCCCCCGGACCGGCTCCTGCTGCAGTGCCCACGGCTGACGCTCCTCCCCCGCGGCGGCTCCCCGCTGTCCCCTCTGCTCACGGCTGCACTTTCCGCTCTGGCTAGAGCCGCCACCTCACGCTAGAGATCCCGAGGCGTCCATGTTTGCCTGCAAAACTCACGCTGTGTCAGAGCTCCGCTAATTCTGACTGCACAGAGAGGGCAGTTCTGAGAGGCTCGTCCCATGAGCACCTCGTTGTATCTTTGGGTGCTTACAGCGGCTCACTAGCATCCCTTCCTAACACAGCCGAGAACGGGCATCTGCCCAGTTCAGGAAATCTGCGGGATGCTTCCCCTGCTAACTTAGCTCCCTCTCCGTTGCCTGTGCTCTGAGCGACCTGCGCTGTTCCAGAAAGTCGCCACTAGGGGGCAGGGGTGCTTAACTACTCAGCTCATCTCGGCCTGTCATCTCAACCGCACCCCAGACACAGTGCCCTACAAAATGGGGGAGTTGCTGGTAAGTCCATTTGCTGATCCACATGAGGTTCAAGCTGAACAAATCGTCTCACGTACATTCTCTTGAAAACTCACGGTGATGTCACTAATTCCGTGGGAGAGCTCTCACAGGAGTTATATTACTAAAGCAGTTTTTACAGCCCTTGGCTTGAAAAGACATGGGAAAAGCAAATAAACCTCGGCTCCTTCAGGGCATGGCCAAAGCTGATTGTTTTTCCGTCTAGTTGCTAACACTGATGGGCCAAAGGTCTGCTGGGTCGAGAGTTCATGCATTCCAAGGCTATCATTTCATTAATAGGATTGTAGACACAGCTCTCATTTCCCAATGAGCCCAAGGGGTTTTCTGGGGGAGATGGAATTTCAGTAGCTTCTTGAGTGAGAAGCGGGTGTAGGGGCATCCCTCGTTTCAGTTACATTCCCACAGGACCCCAACCTGCCAGTGGAATCCTCTTCTAACAAACCAGACTGGGAGGTACAAAGAAGGGAGGAAAGGCCAGGAGTGCTGGCGAGACCCTCGTCTTACAGTGTGGGCGACCTGAGGTGCCATCTACGCAAGACAGAAGAGGCTGTTTCCTATATCACTTAAATCTACCAGGTAGAGTTAACACAGAGGAACTAGACTAGGTTGCTACTATACCAGGAGGAGAAGGGAAGGGGAAATAGGGTGGTAGGGGAGGGTGGGTGTTATCAGGCTAAACCTCAAGTACCATAGCAGAGTCTGTAGATAATAGAAAAAGCCAGAAATTGCACTTACAAGCATGTTATGTAGTCACGGAGGAAATCACATGAACTAAAAGGCAGAAGTCACAGGCCTGACTTCTGCAGGCGAGCAGATGGAGGGGCTGGGCAGGGAGTGGAGATACAGTTTAACATCCCAGTCAAGACTTGGGCCTACCCTTAAGAAAAGGCAAGGATGGACAGCTATTAGGGTAAAAGAGGTATCTGGGGTCACCGAAACAATGACCACTGAGTTCCTGACTTCTTACTGTGTCTGATATGAATTACCAAATGTAATCATTTGCTTGTTTACTTAGAGGCCATTTAATATAACCATAATTGCCAATTAGAAATCAGAAGCAACAAACTGGAACCAGAACCCTAAGGAGCAAATGTTTCCATTTTATTTCCTCTGCAGCATTTCAGCCCATTCTTAAGCATGTGCCCAACAGAACATGGGAGCTGCAAGTCTGCCAGGCCGGTCCTCAAACTGCCGGTTCTTTACCTTCTTTTAAAACCCAGTTCCAATCCATCCGCCATGAGAGGTCATACTTCAAAACACACTAGAATTCGACAATTCTCACATCACACCCACCTGCTTGGAGTCGGTCATCACTGCTCCCTTGGACTACTGAAAGAGCCTGCTACCTGCCTCCCTCCCTGCCCCACACAGCAGCCACGGACGCGACATCAGTCATTTGTGAAACATGGGCCTGTGTGATGGACACGCCCTAGCTCGCCTTCCAGCTCTCGCGTCCTCATTCGCTCCTTCCAGCCACACTGGCCTGGCTCTTCCTAGATCCTGCTGAGCACGCTCCTGCCTCAGCCTGGGTTGTTGTCCCAGACATCCAAATGCCTTGCTCTCTCATTTCCTTCAAACTCTGCTGTGTCACCTCACCAGTGAGACCTTCCCTGGTCACCTAATACAAAACAGGCATTTCTCTGTTTCTCAGCACTCTCCATGCTCCACCTCTGTTTTTCTCCATAATACTTGTCACCACAGGAATGTCACACGTGTATTTTCTGTATTGCTAAATCATAAGTTCTAGAATAGGAGGTGGGAGGGATACTTAGGGATTTTTTTCTACGGCTATACCACATTGCCTGCCACTTAATAGATGTTCCATAAATTCTGCTGCTTAAGTGACAGACCCAACAAGATACTACTAGTACATAATGCAGATTATTTCATTATTTCCCTGAGAGTAGGACCTATTTATGGGAGATGATTTTAGGTAGTATGAAAATATGCATTAAGTATCACTGAATGAGGTGGATGGAGTCTTTTAGATATTTAATCCCTCTCATTCTGTCAAGGTCTCAATTAGTGCTATTTTGTTGCTAATACTTGCTATTTTATCCTCTTAAAGAATGGAGAACAAGGGGCCTCCCCGGTGGCGCAGCGGTTGAGTGCTGCGCTGTGGAGCTGTCGGCAGCGGAGACGAGAGTTCGATGCCCGGCCGGGGAGAATCCCACATGGTGCAGCAGACCTCTCCTGCCTCGCCCGCTGCTCCCCTCAGCAGTGTATTTCTGATCTGCCTGTTCTGCTCCCCGCTCTGTCTCTGGTGAACCCTCTCGCCGCCCTACGCCTCTGGCCTGTACCCCAGCTTGTATGTATAAATTTAAAAAAAAGAAAAAAAAAAGGAGAACAAGGCCTTTCAGGTAGAGCCTTCAAAGAGACTTTTGTAGGGAAGTCTCTTACCAGAATTTTATAACCTTGTTTTAATTTTTATTTTTAAGGGCACTATCTCAATTATCTGCCTAGCAACATGTTAATATTTATTTTTTAAAGATTTTATTTTTATTTATTTATGCATACAAGATCTGGGGTGTAGGCCAGAGGTGCAGGGGGCGAGAGGATTCACCAGAGACAGTGGGGAACAGCACAGGTGGATCTACTGAAATACACTGCTGAGGGGAACAGCAGGGAGACAGGAGAGGTCTGCTGCGCCCTGTGGGAAGCTCCCTGGCTGGGGATCGAACTCAGGCCAGCGCTAGATTGATGGTGATGGGACCAACCCCTGCACCACCAGGGAGGCCCAACATGTAGGTATTTAAATTTTGCAACTCTTTTGAGAAAACTATCAGTTTGCATGAGGAAAACGCAGATGAATATCCCTTAAGAACAAAGTTTCCTTTGAGATAAATGTGCATTTCAATTCAGTTTTTTAATGTATTCACAATGCTGTGCCACTATCACTAATATCTAATTCCAGGATAATCTCATCAGTGCAAAATAAAATTTCATACCCTGTGGTTATTACCCTCAAATCTCTTCATTCCTTCCAATCTTAACCAACCACTAATCTACGTTTCTGTCTCCAGAGTTACCTAGAGCAGACATTTCACTACATGGAATTGTGGCTGTGGACTTCAGGGACTTTTTTCTTTCACTTAACATGTTTCCAAGCCTCATCCATGTTGGACCATGCATCAGTATTTCACTCTTTGCTTATGACCAAATAATATTCCTTTTCCTGGAAATACATTTAACTCTTGCCAATGGATGGACATTTCGCTTGTTTTCACTTCTTGGCTATTAAAGTAATGCTGCTGTGCAACCACCACACAGGTTTTTGTTTGAACATGGTTTCAGTTCTCTCCCTACATACCTAGGGGTAGAATTGTTGGGTCAGAAGATAGTAATTTTATAAATAATTTTCTTTTCTTTTCTGTACAACTTTGAGGAAAAGCCCAACTGTTTTCCAAAGTGGCTTTCCCATTTTAAAAGCATTCCCACCAGCAACGTATTACCCCCTGCTTCACATGCCAACCGGAACTTGCAACTGTCCGTTAATTTTAATCAAATTTTTTTAAATTTAAAAATTAAAGAAAATACAAACAGCTTCTTCACTGTTTTCCACTTGACTCTCCCTACTAACCTGCAACGGTCAGCATTTCGCATGGGACTGACTGGTCTCTTTGGAGAACTATACAGTCAAAGTCCTTTTAGTGGGGTTATCTTTTCCTTGTTTACCTGTAAAAGTTCCCTTACTTTAGGTAAGTTCAGAACCTATTTAAAGGAAAACACTGGGAAACAACAGTGCTCTTGGGTAAAGCCCGCCAAGGCCGTGCACAGTGGACGCAGACAGGTCTGAGGGACTCTTAGGGGCGGAAATTCTGGAGTCGCAGCCCGGGTTCAAGTCCTCGGCCTCTCCGGGGCTGTGCCCCTCACGCTGGGCCACAGGGTTGACCTCGCGAGGCTCCTTTCTCGGGCTTTAACGGGGGCTCTGCCTCCACGAAGCGCGCTCCGAAGCGTCCCCTCGGGGCTGGCACCTGCGCACCCAGGACGCGCCGGCCGTCGCCATGACAGGCGCCGAGCCCGCGAGGGCCCCGGGCCCCAAGGGGGCGGCCGAGCCCCCTCTCAGCGACACCCGCACGCACCTTCGTGCGCGAGCTCCTCTCCTCACGACCTTGGCGGGCGCCCGCCCCTGACGCCGACGGCCCGAGCGCGCCGCCCGACTTCCGCTTCCGGGGCATGGGCCGACTTCCGGCGGCGTGACCCGGACGCCAGGGCCGGCGTGGCGCGGAGCCGGAAGGTCGGCGCGGGCGGCCGGTAACCGGGCGGTGGGTGGGAGGGGCCCGGCGGGGCGCGCCTGACCCTGTGGCCGCGGGAGGGAGGGGCGGCCGCGGCCGGGCGGCCCGGGCCAGCGCCCGGCTGGACTCCGGCCCGGGGCCCCCGCGGGGCCCGCGTCGCTGCCTCTGCCGGGCCGCCACCTGCGCCCGGATTCCCGCGGCCGGGCCCCGCGGTTGGCAGTCGGGAGCGTGGGTGGTCTTCCGGGCTCCGCTTGGCTCTCTGACCCTGGCGAGGATCCGCCCTTGGGGACGCTTCGCTGCCGTGTTTAGGAGATGAAGGTCGTTTCCGCAGTGATGTGAGCCCCTTAAGGGCAGGAGCTGACTGTTACTCGGGTCGCCCCTCTGGCACGCGACGAGTAGGGCGTAGGGAGCCCCGTGCCCACTTAAGTTGCTTTGAGTCACGAAACCTTGGAAAACGTGGTGAGGGCAGTGGAGCTCCGCCTCTCGAGCCGCCGCCCACCTCCCCTCTTCCCAAAAAGGAAATTGGGCTTCGCGTTTGAGACGTTTCCCAGATCTCTCCGTGCCCATCCAGGGATCTCGGCGCGGGCATGTAGTGGGCATTAAAGTATTTGCAGTTAGTAGCAGTAGGTGTTCAGTCGTGTTTAAACGTCTGAAATCACTGTCCGCGCCACAGGAGGAAGATAGCCTGTTAAGACGTTTCGATTATGGGCCTGGCGGTATGTTCTCACTTAAGACTTCCAGCAACTCTAAGAGAAATATTAACTCCCATTTTGCAGATGAGGGAATTGAGGTCTAGGAGAATTGAAGTTGTCTGAGATCAACCTGTGCCTGTGAGGGCAGGGATTCAACTCTATGTCTACCTGAAATCCCAAAGCCCCGTGTTTTCATCTGCTAATTTTAAAAGGAGTAGGTGCAGACATCTATCGGTGCTCTAGTAGCACCATTTGGGGATTGTGAACGTGTCATTGTGCGATGGCTCTGAGCAACATACGTGATCCTAAAGTAAACATTGCTCTTGTGGAAACTCGTTTGTCTGTCTCCTTTTCTTCCATGGTGCAGATGTTACAGCTGTACTCTGTACTCACGATTGTTCAATCCTTTTGTCTCTGACCAGTGGCAGTTCAGGTGTGTTGACTGACGGTTGCCTTGTTCTTTCAGCTGTCCTGTCGTTGAAATGTGAAGTGATAATGTTTGGACTTTATTTATTTCTCTTCTGCTTTTAAAGGGACTCTGTTAGGGGTCTTGGAAGCACGGCCAACATGTCTGATGTCCAAGAAGCCACTAACCAATTCCTGGATGTGAGCCTTCACGAGAGCCAGAGGTCAGTCAAAGTGACGGAAAGTGGTCCCAGGAGTGAGTCCGAGCATCTCCAAGTCACTATTGGAGCAACTGTACCAACTGGGTTTGAGCAAACAGCTGCAGATGAAGTGAGAGAGAAATTGGGATCATCGTGCAAAATCAGCAAAGACCGGGGCAAGATCTACTTTGACATTTCAGTGGAAAGCCTGGCTCAGGTTTGAATAAAGCAATATTTAAAATCGTTTTCTAAGTGGGTCTTTTATGGTTACTTTGGTCTAAGGACCCCCACTGGAATCCCTTTTGCTTATCTTTGCTCTGCCCCAAAATCAGATGATGTTAAAGTATTTCTGCATTTTCTGTTGGCCACTGATTCGTCAGTTTGACGGGACAGGTTTGCTATACTTTTAGAAGTGATCCAAGTATCTCCTGATGAATTCGCCAGAAATAATCCAATGCAGATATGAAGAAATTCTGAGTATTTGTTACAGATCTCTGAATTTATTTACTTCCATATCTTGGTGAAGTTGAAGCTTTCGTGATACAGCATGAAAAGAGAGGGTTTTTTTTCCCCTTCAATCTGTGTCAAAGAATTTTTTTTGTCAGAATTAGAAGCTACTGAAGATGAGCAGTGATGGTCAGGAAACTGCCATCCCACCAGTGTGCAAGCTAAGCGATACGTAACTGAGGCATGTGTTGCCATATACGCAACATGAGGGCAGGATTTATTCCTGTTTTCCCTGCCAGTATCTCTCAGGCTCTTAGTGTCAGCATATTGTAGGCACCTGTAAATTCTAGTGGGATGAATAGGTAGGAAAATACTTTCTAGTGAGTATTTTAGTTGCTAACAGCCTTTGCAGAGATAGGCTCTGTTCGCCCTGTCCCTTGTGTCTGCAGGGGTTGGTTTCATGGCCCGTGTGGATACCAAAATCCACAGATGGTCAAGTCCCCTCTATAAAATGGGGTCGTATTTATATATGATCTACATATATTCTCTTGTGTACTTTCAATTTCTAGATTGCTTGTGCCTAATACGATGTAAATGTTATGTAATAGTCCTTATACTGTATTGTTTAGGGACTAATGATAGGGGAAAATGTCTGTGTATGTTCAGGATATACGCCATCATCATAGGCCTAACTAGCTATTTTTGACCCTTAGTTGGTTGAATCCATCAATGCAGAACCTGCTGGTCGAATGGCCCACTGTATTATCCTTATTACTTACTGAACTTGGGAACAAGTAATTTGTCCAGGGTTGCTCAGCTGGTCATCACAGAGCTGGAGCGCAGACCCTTCTCTTAGCCGCTGCGGTGTACAGTTTTCCACTGCAGCACCATGAGGGAAATTCATTGAAGCTCCACTTAATTGTCTTTGTCTTTCCCTTCTTCCCCAGACTCCTCTTGGCTACAGAATAGTTCAAGCTTCTAGCCTTCCAGCTCTTCTTCCTTTTCTGGGAGATTGGAAGCTGATGGATGACCCTAAAGATGGGAGGCCAGGATGGGGAAATTTTAAGTACAGGTTTTAGGTATTAGCAGCTTTAAATCTTTGTGCTTGGTTTTTATATATGAATCTTGATTGTGTGATTCAGGAGCTTTTTCCAAAATTTGTTGCTTAACATCTTTGTTCCTCCCCAGGTACACTGCCTGAGATCAGTTGATAACTTATTTGTGGTTGTTCAGGAATTTAAAAATTACCAGTTCAAGGAAACAAAGGTGAGTATCTGGGTGGGTATCTGAGTTTCAGCCATCCTCTCCAAAGAGAGTATTTCTGCTTTTCAGATTCTGTCTTTATCATTTGGTGTTACTACTGCTTTTATTGGGAGAGAATGCTGGGAGGCTTTTATAACCAAATGCAGAGATGTGTTGACAATCTAGCCCAAAAGTTTTTTAAAAATCAGTTTTGAAACACGTCCAGATTTATAAGAAGTAAAATAAATGGCTTGACTTTCTTACAAAAGATATACATCTTAGATTAGCTTTGCTGATATATGTGCTTCCAGAATAGATCTGCTTCCAGACTGTGAACCAGAGCAAGTGACAGTTTGTGTCATCTACACATAACACTTTTTCTCACCACTCTGCTTTTGCCTGCTTTCTTCTCTAACTTCATTTTTGAAATAAAGCCAAAGTAATAGCTAAATACTCTTTCAGTTGTTAGGACAACAGCTTTGCCTCCAACTTGTATTTAGCATCTGATTCCTAAATATTCAGACGCTGCTTAAGCTAAAGGTTGAAAATAGCTTGCAGTCAGCCTTTAGTGTTTTTCCACATTGCTTTTGGTCAGGTTTCCAGACCAAATGCTTGAGAACTTTTCTTTCAGTTTTATTGCCTATCTTAGAAATAATCTTTTTTAAACAACTATGGTATGCTGCTAAATTCTCTCTCTTTTTTTTTTTGGCAACAGGTTGATTTCTAAAACATTATTCAACAACCTATCAAAATGATAAGAACCCACAGCCAAGAAAATATTAAACCAGCTCTGAAAGAATTCAGACTGAAAATAGATTAAATTATATTAACAGGAAATGTAACTTTCCATTCTACTATTGTAGATTTCTGATAGTTGTTGCCAACTGAATCATACCTATGAAACTAATAAATAACAGGCAGGCTACTGAAAACTTTCGCTGCTAAGTATTTCACAATTTTAACAGCTAGTTCTATACTTGAATAAGTGTTCACAGACATGTAAGAAAACAAAACAAAAAAACCAAAATGCTCCACTTTAAATTTGTACTGCTAACTTACTAGTGCATAATTAATAGCTTTTTCAATTCTTGCATTTTTGCCATCTTAACAGTTTGCATTATTTGGGCTTTTGGATCTATAGGTGAATTTGAGATAATGGAACAGTTCTCTGTGAGCCAGCCTTTCAGAATGGGCTCCTGTGGAAATCCTAAAAGATGGGCAGTAAGGACTGAGGTAGATTTCAAGTCTGTGCAGGGGAAACTTCTGTGTCTGACGATGAAGAATCGTCAGCACCTCACTTCGTAGAGTTAAATTGCAATATACCTGGTAAAACATCATTTTTGAACAATTGCTTTTCATTTTATTGACCATTGATTTTATTCTTTGTCACATTATACCTTTGCACATCTTAGATAAAGTCTGTTAGTTTAAAGAATCTTATGGGTTTTCTTATTTTTAAGTAATCAGACAATAACATGAGTTTATTAGCCTGCCTTTCTCTAAAAAGGCTGACTGACATATGAACTTGAAAACCTAGTTAATACATGAACTTAGAGGGTCTCCCTGGTGGCACAGTGGTTAAGTACTGCGCCGTGGAGCTATCGGCAGCGGCGACACGAGTTCAATGCCCGGCTGGGGAGATTCCCACAGGGCGCAGCAGACCTCTCCTGCCTTGCCCGCTGCTCCCCTCAGCAGTGTATTTCCATCGATCTGCCTGTTTGCTCCCCACTCTGTCTCTGGTGAACCCTCTTGCCGCCCCACGCCTCTGGCCTGTACCCCAGCTTGTATGCAAAAATAAATAAATCTTTAAAAAAAAAATACATGAACTTAGAGCAAAACTGTAAAAACCAAAAGCATAAGCAGTGAAAACTCAGTGTTTATTCCTCTCTCTTCATGCCATTCAGTTCCCTCCCTGGGAGTCACAGCTGTTTCCTTCCAGGGCTGTTTTCTAAAAATCTGTGTATCTTATTTACTTATACAAATGGAAGCATTCTATGTGCTGTTCTGTTCTGTAGTTTTGGCCACCTCTTGGTGATCATACCAGTGTCATCATTGGTGACCAGTGCATCAGAATCAGTCCATTCTAGGATGTTAGGTTTTTTCCTCAATCTTGTTACAGCTGTGATGTAGTGACTAGTTTATATATAGGCATGTACATCCTCAGCCTGAGCATCATTTTTCTGTTTAATAAGTTTATGCTTTTGATATTTGATATTTAGTCACATGATACAAGTATTTGGTCTTAGCTCCATCATGTCTGTGCTACACACTTGGCTTAACAATGTCTTCATATCCTGTGTTTCCTTTACTCTCTCCACATGCGGGTGTTCTCTGATAGTTTGGAAGGTTTGTACTTTCTTTAGCTGTTACTTTATCGCTCCAGCTTGATCAGATCTTAACTGTTCACACAGCATTTTTTAAAACTACGAGGCAGTGGTGAAATGGACATATTTAACTTCTCCTTTCCTTCCAGTTTTATTTTTCTTAATGTCAACCCTTATGCCATCAAGTATATTTTATTTATCAGCTTAACATCTGTCCTTTGACCTCTGGCTATAAGAGTAGAGGTCATCAACCTGCTTAAATCAGTTCCCATCTTTACCTTTCCCTTCTAGCGACATGCCAGTTTGTAACATTGACATTGTTTTGTAGTCATTGTCCCTGTGTTTTCATTTTAGTCCAACAATAAAATAGAACATAGATCTATGTTCTGTCCTCTGTTAGAGATAGTTCTTTTTTCTTTTGAATGGTAGTTCAGAAATGTTTGTCTTTCATCTTTATATTTAATAGTTTGGGCATAAAATTGGGCGCCATGCTTTCCTTCCTTTCAGATCATTGTAGGTAGTGTGCACTCTCATCTAGCATTAGATGTTGCCATGGGACACCTACTTGAAGATTTGTTTCATGCTCAGATGATCTTTAAAAAACCCTTGAAGTCCCATAAGTTCACCAGGATATGTCACTGTTGATAATTTCTTGTCAGCATATGTTAATCTGTAGAGAGATTGACAGTCACTTGCTTTTCTGGGAAATTTTCTAGAATTTTTAAATTTTTGTTTCCTTGTTTTAAATGGCTCCTTCTGAGATGCCAGTTATACATGTGTGGGATCTCTTTTGACTTTCATGTTGTTTTTTTCTCTGCTCTTTTATTTACCTTTGCACATTTCCATTATTACTTGCTTTGCTTTTTTCCACATCCCTTACTCTGTTTCCAGCGGTGTTTTATGTATGTGGTACACTTTCTTATTCCACTTTTTCTTGGAAGATTCAAACTCCTGTTTCATCTTCTTGTGGCTCACCTTATCTTTCTGCTTTTATGTCTTTGCATTGAGCTCTTATTTTACAAAAGTATTTGCTCATTATACATTCAACTGCTTAGAGTTTTTTCCTTTAAATTTTTTTTACTTAAAAAAAAATAATATGCATACGTAGCACAAAGCTCAAAAGGAAGTCAGTCAGTGAGTGTTAAGTTGCTCTTCCCTTTCTTTCCCACTTCCCCTCCTTGGAGATAACCCCTGCTAACAGTTTATTACTTATCATTAAATCTTGCAGCCCAACTTAAGGTCTGCCATTTTGTCTTGTAGTATTTTTAGTGACTTAATTTGTATATATCTTCAATTTCAGTGAGATTTTAATTCCTTAGTCACAGGCATTACTTTATTGATTCTTTTGTTCTGCACCCCCAACATAACAATTAATGCAGTCTACAGAAATTAAAGTGGTAAGAAATGAGTAAAATGATTTCATTCTCTGTCCTTTATAGGAAGAAGTTCTAAAGGACTTTGAAGAGTTGGCTGGGAAACTTCCATGGTCAGATCCTTTAAAAGTATGGAATATTAATACGAGTTTCAAGAAAAAAAAAACTAAGCGTAAAAAGATAAATCAGAATTCAAGTAAAGGGAAGACTGGTAACGGACAAGGAGACAAACTAGATGAGAGAGGTATTAAAAAAGAGTTTACTAACACTTCCTCAGATTCACATATCTTAGACTATTATGAAAATCCAGCCATCAAAGAAGAGGTATCAACACTAGTAGGTGATGATTTGGCATCTTGCAAAGAGATTGATGAAAGCGCAAAAGAAGAAGCTGATTCTGAAGTGCTAAAGTTTAGAGTCACATGCAACAGGGCCGGAGAGAAGCATTGCTTTACCTCAAATGAGGCCGCCAGAGATTTTGGGGGTGCTGTTCAAGATTATTTTAAGTGGAAGGCTGACATGACCAACTTTGATGTAGAGGTAGGTATAGACCCAGATTATGTTGATTCAAGAAAGCTGTGTTTGTAGATATGTAGAATTTTCAAACTAACCCAGTCTTATGGACAATTAAAACTGCAGCCACAGAGCTAGTCGATTGTGGTCAGCAAGCACGTGGGCTATTGAATCATGTAGGTCTAGAACCAGATTTTGACTCCACAACTCTGAGACTTTGGACAAGATCTTATGCCTGAGCCTCTTGTTTCAAGTGGAGTCAATGACAGTATATACCGTTGAGTGTTGCCTTAAATGAGATGATACCTCTGAAGTATTTGGTGCAGTACCCGGCATATACTAAGTGCTTAATAGATGGCAGCTGTCATGACTGAGTTTTCTAATTTCGAAGGTAATACTACTTACATGTTATGTGGACTTGAAGATTATAAAATCAATCAGAATTAAGATTATAAAATCAGTCAGAATTAAAAGTTGTCTTTGTGTGCCTTGGCTATAGAATTTTGCTACTAGAAAAAAGTACATTTTAAAACAAACCTTGACACCCCCCCCGCCCCCCTAAAATCAGGGTCTCATCCTAGAACCAGCTTTCCTTTCTTAAATTACCCAGGAACCACTGTTTAACCTGCTGACTGTCCTCAGTCTTGTTTTACACATGCTTTCACACATGGGCCACACAAATGACTTTGAGTCTCCGGTAGCTTTTTGCCCCTGGCAGCTGACATTTTTATCAGGAGGTCATTTTCTGTTGCCTTTAGGACATGTAAAACTGGGACAAGTCACTTGCTCTCTGTATCTTTTTTGGCATATAAAATCAGGAGGATGCTTTGTGTTTCTTTTTGTCCTCACACAGCTGTTGTAAGAAGACTTGGTCAACTAGGACAGTGATGTCCAAAAGTTTAGCAAGTGAGTTTAGAGGACAGATGCTAGGGCCATGCTGTTCAGATCCCACTTACAAGCTGTATGATGGTTGCCAGATAAGCCGATGTCTTTGTGCCTTGGCTTCCTCATCTATAAAAGAGAATACCTGGTTCAGAGGGTGTGGCTGTGAAATGAGGTAGCAGATGTAAGTGTGCACTAGAACAGTAGCCTGCCGGTTGGTGTGCTGTGTAAAAGTGTCAGCTGCGGCTGCTCAAGAGCATGAGGAAATGTTAGGTGGGAGATTGTAGAACATATTTTAATTTTCCTTTTTATTTGAATAGTTCATATTTACCCATGTGTTCAGAAAACTGTAACTGGAACAAAACATTATTTCACAGACATTGAGTCAAGTTTAAAAATACTGGGTAAGAAAAGAATCCTCTTCTGTAGTATACCGGTAAACTTTACATACAGTCAATCCAAGATCAATGGATTTGTCTAACCTTGGATTAAAAAGATAACAGGATAGTTATCAATTTTTTATTTATCCCTTTAAGTTTCCCAGTCAGAGCTTTTAGAAGCTCTAAGTTGAAGTTCTGTATGACATTAGCAACAAAGCTTGGAATAAAATATTTTGTCTTGGAAAAAAGAGAATAGCAGCTGATGAAGCAAAAGTGGCACAGATTAGCAGTTGATAGACCTGAGCGAAGGGCATACTGAGGAATTCAGTGTGTGCTGTGCTGCGGCATATCTGTATGCTTGAAATTTTCTCATACTGTTAAAGAATGTTTTAAATGCTTATTTAAAAATCTATACACCTTCAAAATATGTTTGTTTACAAAGATCCTGGTGATAGCTGTTTTTAGCTAAAGTATAAATAGAACAAACGAAGAGAGTAAAATTAATGTAAAATGTTTGAAACAGTATAATCTATTTCATTTCATTTATAGGAACTTCTGAAAAAAGAAAACTAACGGTGGTCAGATTACTGATTTTGAGGGGACTGTTCACTGGGAGGGGGTGGGGTATACGGGAGACTGTGTGTGTGCCTTGTCAGATGACGACGGTTGCACAGTCTAGACCATAAAAACTCACTGAGCTGCACACTTGCGGCTGGTGTACTTGGCTGTATGCAAATATACCTCGCGTTAATTCGAACCTCAGAAAAAACTGAGTAATTAATGCATTTTGAACAGCCCTAAACTATTGGGTCTTGTTTAACTATGTTATAGGTTCTTCTGAACATCCACGACAATGAAATCATTGTGGGCATCGCACTAACAGAGGAGAGTCTCCACAGACGGAACATCACGCATTTTGGGCCGACGACGCTCCGATCTACCCTTGCCTATGGCATGCTGAGGTTCGTGAAGGGCTCAGGTGTCTACAGTCAGTAACCCTTTGGTTTGAATTTTGCCTTGAAAACACTTTAACGTTTTGGGAGGTACTGTGATGGATTTAGTGCCAGAAGAACAGGATAGAAAACTGTTGGTCTACTTTTTTCCCTCTATCCGATTTGATTGCTTGTGATCCTGAAAATATCACTCAATTTTACTCTCAGTTTTCTATTTTGAAAATGGGAAGGACAGGTCTCATCTGCCTCTTGAATGGGGTTGCCACATTTCTGAGTGGGAGGGCCTTACTCTATGTTAAACAGCAAAGCTTCCTTTATTTCATTTCAGTGCAGTAAAGCAAATGAAACCAGAGGTGTTTTAAATCTGTTTAATGTGTAAGTGAACACAGAGAGCTTTTACTCACATTTTTACCTTTTATCATCCTCGCAGTCCAGGAATCATTCTGGAATGTTCCACCTTTCCAAGAGCAAGACCCAGATTTCTTTGTCCTTTGCCTGTCTCCCTTTTATTAGGTTCATCTGTTTGGTCAAGCTCATCTTTTCTTGGTTTTTGTTTTCCAGACTGCAAAATGGGTTTGATGTGAGACTTAAAGGTTTATTAGTAAGGATTAAATGCGGAGTAAGAATTAATCACAGTCCCTGCATATCCTGGCGGTCAGTTATATTTTTTCACTTCCAGTCATCGCTTCCTTTTAATCCTGCTCATCCGGGAGTCAAGTTCAAGGCGAAACCTGTCAATTTAGTAACAATAGAAAACTGGGTTCGTTTGACTAAAGACAAGCTCCTCGTCTTCATTTAACACACATTTTTTTATCTGCTGCTGGGCATTATAGCAGGGGCCAGGGAAACAGTTACTGTGGGTGCAACTCTTAGAAACCTGAGTAAGCTGCTTTAAGATTCATAAAGTGATGACTTGCGGTGGGAGATTTATTGGAAAGATACTGAGGAATCTTGGGGAATCCACAGAAAATCTGAAAGCCATGACTCAAGAAGGGAAGGAATCAGATCTTGGAAAACCACCCGAAACCGAGCTGTCACTTTTGTCTCTTCTGGGAGCTCTGGGCTCTTGTCTCTGTTCATCTGTGCACTTGGCTGCCCTCATCTAAATTTGTCTTGTTTCCATTTTCAAATGATCAACCCATTCTGCCTCCAGCTTCTAGCTCTTCATTTCAAATTCTTGGAAGAGAAGAGCTGACTGACGTAGTTTTAGTCAAGGCTGCACGCGCCCCAGCAGCAGTGGCTGGCGGGCCGGGGTGCTGGCCCCCAGCAGGGCCGCCAAGGGGGCTGTTGCCGAGTGTTGAGCTGCAGGACGGGGCGGGGGTGTTGTCAGGCTGGGCAGGAGTCACAGTAAGAATCCAGGGTTAATCCCCAAGACTCCCAATCTTGTCAGGGAGATGAACAGTTGCTTTACGTATGGTACATAGCGTAGGTCACGGGAAGATTAGCAGCACGACCAAAGGAAAGAGGAACGTGCGAGCTGTGTGAGGAGGGGCCGCTTCACGGGCAGGGTAACAGCAGGTCACTGAGGAACCCCTTTCATCTTGACTCTGGGTTCCCTATTAGCTTTGTGTCCATGGGCAGGTTTTGCATCAACTTGTCTAAACAACGGGAAGAATAATAGTGACTCACCTCACAGTGTTCAGATAATGGTCACAATAATTCCTGCCAAATAGTAAGTGCTCAAAGTAAAGCAACTGTTTGATAGCAAGATTACCTATCTTAAAATTAAATTTACAAGGAAAGGAATACTGAATCTCTAATTGCCACTAAACTTACGGTGATACATGTTTTATGGAAACTTGGTTTTTTTTAGTGTAACACAGGTTTGTAAAAAAAAAACAAAGCACTTTTCCTAAAGTATTTGTATATATATGAGCACACATACATATGCAAAAGTCTAGGAGCTAGATTGCATCTAGTAGGAAAATGGGATTTTAGGTGTAATGAAAGTATAGTTTTGATTGTATGTAATTTTTTTTTAAGCACAGGGATAGTCAGCTACTGCAATTACAAATTGACATTTACAGTGAATATTGACCCAGGTTCCATTCTGCTGGTATAGTAGGTCCTTGACCTTGTAACTTCAGAAATAGTCACTGCGGAGGCCTCACCTGTCCATGAAGTCCCCTCATACGGGCTGTTTTCTTTTCCCCAGACTCTGTGCACCTCAACCTACCGATATAATAGTTGATCCAATGTGTGGAACAGGGGCAATACCAATAGAGGTAATGACTTTCCTTTAGCTTTTTCATAGTTAAGGGGTATACCCTGATGGACAAATTAGACATAATGAAATCACCACGGCTGGGTCAGTAGACCGAAGGGTTTTGAAAGAATTACACTAGTAAAGCTAGAACTTCTGTGTACAGCATGTAACTATTTACTACAAACAGGCAAGGTCTAGACTGATTGTGAATTACAGAAGAGGCTGAGAATTACATACGGGTGAGCCCCTCTTCTATAACAGATTAGCAGCATTGAACAGAAAAGGTCAGTGAAGTCATAAACTGGGGAAAGGTGATTTCATTTCTATAAGGTGAGAGTTTGCTTCTTAATCCACTTAGGTTGTTTGAGAGAGTATCGTAAAAAGGAAAAACCTATGACCATCATTTAGGATTTTTAGGAAATCTAACAAGGCTAGATACCAAGCATTCTTAAATCGTTTCCAAAATTTCTATGACATCACCAGAGAGAGAGAGCTTGAAGAGCTGGAGTTGATGTTACGGAGGGAATGACATTTGAGCTGGGTCTTGAAACACGAGTAGGAAGGAATTCGGCAGCCAGAACACAGGGGCATTTCAAGCAGGGACAGCCCCTGGGTGGGCAGTATGTAGTTTTGCCACTTTAGGAAAGCATTCGTTCATTAGACTGTCTTATTTATTGGCGATTGAAAGGATTTTTTTTCTTACAGTTTGCTAATTCTGTTTTAATATATACGCTTGTCTTTTAGGGGGCTACCGAGTGGTCCAACTGTTACCATATTGCTGGTGATAACAATCCGCTGGCCGTGAATAGAGCAGCAAATAACGTCGCATCTCTGTTGACCAAGAGCCAAGCTGAAGAAGGGTACGCATTTAAGGTTCTCTGTAGCATGTCTTAGACTCACGCACTTTTCATACTGACTTTATGAATTAATAACCCCAGTGATTTATGACATCATATAGCCACAGTGAACATACTGAGACTCATTTTAAACTTTAAGTTTATTTAGTTATTTATATTAGAATTTTTTTATTTAACTATAATTTCCCCACCCTGATGCAGCTGCTTTTCTTTCTTCCCTTTTTTCCTTATTATGTTTTTTCCTTCACGTAGTGAAAAAATATTGTTAAAGATTTTAGTTTCACACATTTACACTTTGTTTCGTGTGATTTTTAGTGGCTGCACAAGATCCCATTTTATAGAAATGCTACAGCTTGTTTAGCCTTTCTGCTATTATTTGGCACTTAACCCAGGTTTGACAGGAACCTGAAATGCATCCCGAGGCCTAAGTGCCCCAAAGAGTCTCCTCGTCTCGAACGACTGTTCAGTCATTAGTATCTCGAGTGACGGCTGCGGCCCTGTCTCTGCAGGCCTGGGCGCTAGTCACAGCTTTAA